>CAJPVJ010003902.1:0-10312 GCA_905397405.1 Oppiella nova | reverse complement strand
GTCGTGATTTTTGAAAATTTCATTTTTGGCAACAATAATATCCCGCAGAGTTTGTGAACATAATTCAATTTGAATGAATATAGTATTATGTCGGACCCACGAATGATAGCATTGAACCATGTAATCGAATTTTATATTGTCAATGTAATATCTGATCTTGTTCATTAACTTCACAAATTTTGTTGGATTTTCTTTTGGCAATATAATTAGGTAAATTAATTGATTATGCTAGTTTAACTTTAAGTTATCAAAATGCTAATATTGATTAAATCTAAATAATTATAATAATTTGAAATTTATACCTGGTATTTTAGATTCAAGTAAAAGAAATAATTGATTCCCAATTTTTTGTTCGACCTTGGATACTTCACAGTATCTATCAATTAACTCAAACCTTGACAATTTAGCTATATTTGCAAAATCATATCCATCTAAAGTATAATTATAAATTATTATTTTAACAAGATCAATAATTTAGTTATTATCTAACCTTCATTAGACATTCGAATAACAACTTTGGGTTTGCTTTTTATANATATTAAAATATTACTATTAAATTGGTTTTTATGGCATCCTTTAGATTATCGATACATACCTCTATTTGAAAGTAAATACAATTACTTTCAATCCATGAATAGTAGTATTGAATCGCAAACTCTGACCGAAGTTTGATCAGACTTTGTGTTTCATTCAAAACATTTTGTTTGTCTTTTTCCCATAAATCATATAAAATAATACATTTACAAGCATTTTGATGTCTAACCGCATTTCAAAATTCACGATAAATTAATAAAAGTTACTAGTTAGACATTTATCTATCATTATTGCGGCACTGTCTTAAAAACCAACTTTGCCTCCTTGCCTCCCATAAGGGAGAGAGAGCTGGTTATATATTAAACTATTATTAAATATTAATTTTTTATTTATTTTATACAAAGTATGTAATGTAGTTTAAAGTAAAATTAGTTAATAATTTACTAATTATATTTGTAATCACGTTTTAATAGCTCTCTCTCCCAATTATGTGGTCCTGAATGGGAGAGAGAGAGAGAGCTATTTATATGTAATTAAAATTAAAATTATTAAATTATTAACTAATTAAACTATAATCAACAATACATACTTTGTATAAAATTAATAAAAAATTAATATTTAATAATAGTTAATTATATAACAAGCTCTTTGGGGAGGCAAGGAGGCCGGGAGGCAAAGTTGGTTTTTAAGACAGTGCCCATTATTGCTTACATTTATAGTTTGAAAGTAATGATTGTTTTTGTAAGCACTTTAATTTCTCAGATATTTCTAACAACATGACACTTATTACTATTAATATATTTAAGCTCCAGTTTCAATTACATCGTTGACTACCTGTCCCTTTGAGTGTCGACCCGACTTCAATCGCATCGGACTTTATGCCCGTTTTGTTGTCAATCGAGCCCTTCGGTTGCGTGCCTTTTGGTTCACTCGAGGGGTTAGACTCCGGACGGACTGTCGGTTCACTCATTCCTGTCTCCCATTTGTTTGCATTCATTGTTGACTGTTTTGCTTAAAAGGTATTCATTAATGAATTTACAGTCGTCTTCGTAGACACCCATTGACTGAATGTGTGTTTGAAATGTGGAAATCATTTCATCTGTTATTTGTATATTATGTGCGAAAATATTATTAAATTCAACCAGTACATCAGATATGTTAATATTTTTCTTTATGATAATATTTAATAAATAATTAATAAGTTTACGAATTTTGTTTAAAATTGTCACACTGATTGCCAGATGAATCCTGAAATATATTTTAATATTACTTTTAAATTATAAGATATTTATATAAAATTGTCACTTACTTTTGACAAACTGATTCAAATAGCTCATTCGTTATAGTGATTAAATTATTCATATAATCACTAATGTTGTTACAATGTTGGTAGCTAGTTGCAAGATCATAAATATAGCAAAACAAATTGGCTCTTATATAAATTCCGTTTTTAATACTATTTGCGAATATTATTTTTTCGGGAATAACTGCTTTATAAATGATCTTGATATTAGTCGATTGGTGTATATCGTGAAGACATTGTAGAAGTTCTCGCAGTAATTCACACGATATGTAGAAATCAATACAAATTATTGCCAATGAGTCGTGATTTTTGAAAATTTCATTTTTGGCAACAATAATATCCCGCAGAGTTTGTGAACATAATTCAATTTGAATGAATATAGTATTATGTCGGACCCACGAATGATAGCATTGAACCATGTAATCGGATTTTATATTGTCAATGTAATATCTGATCTTGTTCATTAATTTCACAAATTTTGTTGGATTTTCTGTTGGCAATATAATTAGGTAAATTAATTGATTATGTTAGTTTAACTTTAAGTTATCAAAATGCTAATATTGATTAAATCTAAATAATTAAAATAATTTGAAATTTATACCTGGTATTTTAGATTCAAGTAAAAGAAATAATTGATTCCCAATTTTTTGTTCGACCTTGGATACTTCACAGTATCTATCAATTAACTCAAACCTTGACAATTTAACTATATTTGCAAAATCATATCCATCTAAAGTATAATTATAAATTATTATTTTAACAAGATCAATAATTTAGTTATTATCTAACCTTCATTAGACATTCGAATAACAACTTTGGGTTTGCTTTTTATAAATAGGCTATAAAATATGTGATACTTCTTATCAATTATAGTTTCAACCAGGTTAATTTCATTTTCCGTGACAATCGGTTGTTTCATAATTGTCTGCAATTGTGATAAAATGTGCGAACATTCGGGTCGTTGTCTCCAATCTGTTGAACCGTTTTGTGAATACATATTAACACTCATTGACACCAATAATGCATTCATTGTGTGCATCAAATCATTAACTTGTTCATTTATTTTTTCATGTTTCGTATCGTAGCTAAGTTTTTTAAATATTTTATTTAAATGTTAATGCTTAAAATATTTTGAAATATATTATATTAATACATACTTTCCATTACTTATAGATTTTATATTAAGTCCAAAAATTTGTGCCCCAATTATGGATAGACTGTAGATATCTATTAAATGATTGTAATCATCGCCCATAGCTTCCGGTGCCTGATATCTGGCATCTCCCACATCATCGGACATAACATGCGAATCGGTTTGAAAGACCTCTTTAGCCAAACCAAAGTCACATAACTTTATGCGTCCGTCCATTGAAATCAACACATTATCCGGTTTGAGGTCTCTGTGAATGATCTGATTTTCGTGTAAATACTGAACACTTTCTGTGAGTTCCCAAAACATTTCAAGAGATATATAAAACTCAAAACTAGTCATTAATTCATTAAACAATAATTTCTTAGTTTTCAAAACATTTGTCAGATTATCTAAACATAACTCCATTTGAAAGTAAAGACAATTGCATTCAATCCATGAATAGTAGTAATCAATAATAAACAGTGACCGAAGTTTTATAAGACTTTTTGTTTCAAACAAAACATTTTGTTTTTCTTTTTCTGTTAAATCTAGAAATTAAAATTTTTTTTTAAAAAGTAACATGAAAGTTTTCGGGTAATTTACCATTTAGTTCGCATATCTTTAATGCATCATAACTATAATTATTTTTGTTTTGTATTTTGTATACATGTCCATAACCACCTTTGCCAATCATTGTAATTACATTATATATGTGTGCTTTATTATCTATATCTTGATTAATATATATTTATATAATTAATATATATTGGTATTTAATTTAAATTCAACTTATCTGTTAGTATAATAAAATTTTATTGATATTTACCATTAATTTCCTTACTTTCACGCGATGTTTGGATAATCTTTAGATTATTTACATTAATTGCATTCAAAGTCATTTGCCATTCATGTGAATAGTATTCCTCAAATGTGGTATAATTTGTTTCAATTACCTGTGATTTATGTCTTAAGTCATATAGTTTACCCCAGGATAAAGCTGTTATAAATGTACCCCGATATGAATCTAATTGTTTGATCTTGGTGAATATAAGTGGGCTTATTTTAATAAAATTGCTATCAAAATCATATAAATGTATATATCCATCGTATAATAGCACATATAAATTGCATAGATCGTCGCTAAAATTGTCATAGAAAATACAAATATCCTGGACATTTTCTAAATTTCTCAATACGCGACGTTTACGATAAACATCATGTTCAATTTTTCCCCAAATAAACACCTTTCCATCACACGTAATAGCACTAGATGTAGATCTATAGCAAATAATCTTGCTAAATTCACATTCAACAGGGAATGAGATTTCCATTGGTTTTGACACGACAATCAATTCCCTTTTGTCATAATCTAATTGACGTTTTTTATTACACCCCCAACCAAATACCTGTCCATTTGATGTTAGTATAACTGTGTGATATGTACCGCAACTTATTTTAGTGATAATTAAATCATTTGCACTAAAATATGAAATAATATCCGGTTTACAGTATTCATTAATATCCACACCCCGTCCCAATTGTCCCCAATTATTGCGACCAAAACTGAATATCAGATTATCTGTATTGACAGCCAATACAAAGTCCTTTCCGTTGAGAAATTGTTGTATATTTTTGTGGTGTATTTCCGGCACTTCCTGTGGTGTATGAGTGAGTGTATTGTGTCCTAACCCGAGCTGACCCGAGCTATTGGCTCCCAAAGCGTACACCAAATCATCGAATGTCACAAACAGTATGTTATGTCCGACAGAGTCATCAAAAATATAAAATAATTTAATTTTTAGTTTTAAATCATCGGATATTTTATCGCAAACTTTATACTTATTTAAAACTGAACACATGTTTAATAAATTATCATCTAATAATTATTCATTTAATAAATATATTTTTATAAAGTATTTAACAACTTGTTTCTCAAAATGAATTAATTTCTATTTCATTTTATTTCAATAACTATATTATCATTATCAATTAGTAACAATAAATTCATTACGTACGTTCTTAAGTGTATTGATACAAGCACAAATGTATGATTATTGCTAGGCAATAGTTTTGATAATTATTGGTAACAATATTATTATATGTCATAGGTATGTTTGTGAAAAACTAAACCAAAGAATCTATGAATGTGTTTTCAAAAAATAAATACTTTTTAATTCATAGGTTTTGCTTACAATGCAAAAACAGAAAATGTTCCCGCTAATTGCAATTAAACGCGACTGAATTATATTCATAAGTTAAGTTATTCATTTAAGATAAATATATACAATTTATGACAGTTAATGTTGATAATTATTTTAATTTAATAATATATAGAAGTCACACATTGTTCATTTATACAATATATAAAACACAGTCAATTGTCATAACACTAAATATCTTAATAAATGTAGTTATCATTGGCTGATGGGTCCGTCCCCTTCGGGGTCGGTACTACTCGTCCAGTGGTTAAAGTGATTGCATTTTCCATAGAAATTATTAAAAACTCGTGATGTAAACACAATTTAGTGTTATTTGCCGCAACTTATGTCAGTAATTGAGTGGTTGAGTAAAATAGTGCCCGATTAATGATACCCTCCCCCTATCCACATGCCTTACCAATTGTCCCCATTTATTACAAACAAAACTGATTTTCACATTATTATCCGTATTGACAACCAATGCTAAGGGAATTCCATTGAAAAATTGTTGTATATTTAAATTTACTTTTAATGGGTATTAATTTTTTATGAGTTATGTATGAATTCAATGAAATATAAGTTTTATTTGCCTCATTATATAATTGCGAACAGATTTGAATTATCAGTAATAATGACATAAAGAATATGAAGGCATTTATACAATGAAATAATGTAACCATTAATTTGTTTTGTGTAGAGACTGTTATTTACAAAAAAATAACATATTGTAGAGCCCTGGGTAAACCATATAAGTGCTAAATATTTGGACCAATAATTACTGTTATACTCATTGATTTCAACATAAATTGCATTCAATTCTCGCATAGTTTTCGTTATAAACCAATAGTTGTAAAAATAATTAAAGTTTTGGTATTTAATTAAACGGCCAATTAAATAGTCATTAAAGTAGATATTTAATTTACTTTATAAGTAATATATTATTTTATGAGAATAACACAATATAATTTATGAATTATATAAATTGTTTAAACATATTCATATACGTATGAAAATATTACTATTAAATTGGTTTTTATAACATTCATTAAATTATCGAAACATAACTCCATTTGAAAGTAAAGACAATTGCATTCAATCCACGAATAGTAGTATTGAATCACAAACTCTGACCAAAGTTTCAAAAGACTTTGTATTTCACTCAAAACATTTTGTTTGTCTTTTTCCGATAAATCTTTAAAATAATACACAACAATTCACAATTCATTTTTAAAAATTCACATTAAATTAATAAAACTTACTAGATTTATTAATCGTACACAACTAGACATTTATCTATCAATATTGCTTACATACAGCCCCAACC
The DNA here is from genome assembly GCA_905397405.1 of Oppiella nova. Lineage (NCBI taxonomy): Eukaryota > Metazoa > Arthropoda > Arachnida > Sarcoptiformes > Oppiidae > Oppiella > Oppiella nova. The sequence goes on along the minus strand of CAJPVJ010003902.1, from coordinate 3,821 downwards.
AAACACCTGTCAATTTTGAGGTTAAAACAATTGTCCGATATTTACCGCAACTTATGTCAGTAATTGATTGATTGAATGAAATAGTGTCCAGTTTATGATACCCTTTCCTATCCACATCCCGTCCCAATTGTCCTCATTTATTACAATCAAAACTGAATATCACATTATTATCCGTATTCACAGCCAATGCAAAGTGAAATCTTTTGGAAATTGTTGTATATTTTGTGATGTATTTCCAACACTTTCTGTTGTGTATGAATGGGTGTGTTGTGTCCTAACACGAGCTGACCCTCACTATTGGCACTCAAAGGGTACACCAAATTATTGTCTGTTATTAACAGTATGTTATGTCCCATAGAGTCGGTGAACACGTAAAATAAATTAATTTTTAGTTTTAAACCATCGGATTTTAACATATTTTATAATTATTTAATTTATACAATATTTTAAAACTAATGTAACTGCAAAAATTTCCTTGAGTAATAATTTTTGTCATATTTATTAAGCTAATATTTTGCTAAATACCCTTGTAATATAATTATGCCTATAATATTATATGGATTATTGATTTAATCACTGAAATAATTGTTAACTTTTATTTATTAGTGATACTTATGTTAGACTTTATACTGTATTTGAATTATAGAAACAAAATTGTTTCCAGGAGGTTTAGTTATATTTCAGATTTTATAAATATTTTTAAATCATGCCATATAATTCCTTGAGATTATATTTATAGAATTTCTAATTAGAGTTTACGACAAATCCTAATAATAATATTGACTAGATTGGTAAATATAGCTCTTTATCTAGTATTTTGTACATATTATTTAAGTTTTATAACCCATTATTAATTCATTTAATAGTGTAAAATCATTTGTTAATTTGATTATTAAGTTAAATGAGTTTTTGAGATTAATCAAGGAATATTTATATGTACTCGTAATATTTTTTTGTTAAAATTAAGCAAAATTATTAATAAATTCTATAATATTCCGATTCCTTGAGACTCCTGCCATTCCTTGAGGTTCTGCGAACGCTACTTACACGCCATTCATGGGGTATGGGATGATCAAGGTCAAAATTTTCCAACATTATAAGGTGTTTAAGAAATTTATAATTATTTTATAATATGAATTTTTATTATTTTTTAAAATTTATAATTCTAAATACTGATTCTATATTATTTGCCTAGATTATACGAATAACAAATATTTTAACATCTGAGTAGTTTAATATTAGTTTATTAAACAAGTAAATTAATTTTATTCAAATAACATTATCAAATTAATAATAATAAAAATATTTTGCTCACAATAATAAATTTTAAGTGTCATTATATGAATTATAAAAATAAATTAAATATCATTATGTTTTATTATTTGCGAAGTACTAGAAATTAATCATGTTAACTTATTTTATATTTGTAATTCAATTGCAATGTAAAAAAACATTGAAAACTAAAGTCATTGATATTGTTGCTATAGTACTGTTAATATAAAATATACAATTACATTTATAGTTTATACGAATAACAAATATTTTAACATCTGAATAGTTTTATGTTAGTATTACAAATGTCAAAACAAGTAAATTAATTTTAATTTAAATTACAATATAAAAATAATAATAAAATTATTTATTGCTCACAATAATAAAGTCTAAGTGTCATTATACTGTATTTGTTATAAAAAATAATTATATATCATTATATTTTTGATTTGCCTAGCTTTAGAGATTAATTATACTATTTTGTTATTCAATTGTTATATAAAAAATATTGAATACTAAAGTCATTGATATTGTTGCTATATCAGCATTGCTATAGTTGCTACTGTCAATATAAAATATACAATTAATTTATAAACATAATAATTAACAATTGCTTAGAAATAAAAAGTTTTTAAGAAATTCACAAACAAATTATTTTTATGGAAAAGTTTATTTATTTCTAATATTTACAACAAAAATCAATAATAATCGTCATATAAAACCTACCTATCCCTTAGTGGTTGTAGCACTGGTCGATACATTTAGACAATAAAGAAACCCTTTCAAAGACAATATAAAAAAAATTTATTTTTTTAATAATATAATTAAATGTTCAAGATCATATTTTTACAATAAATATTTTATATACAATTATTGTTATTTATTATTTTAACTTAATAATATATAGTAGTATTGTAATTTATAAAACTTAATATTAGTTAATCAGCAGAGTTTTAGAAATAACATACCAATTAGGGTTATGACCTGGATAGAATTAAAATAAATTAATATTTTAAAATTTATAAACATTTATACCTCATATCCACGGAATCTGTTTATAATGAATAGTTTCCAACAATAAAAGCCAACCCTATGTTTGCCAATCCTTTCCATTGTATTTGATAACTATATTAATAAATTAGAAAATAATTATCTGATTTATTTGACTGAATCCTGAATACTCCCTATAGAGTGAGTGAGTGTGTGAGAGGCAGGGAGAGAGAGAGAGAGAGAGAGAGAGAAAGAGATTTATACCTTAAGTTTGCTTTTAATGGGTATTAGTTTTGTATGAGTTATGTATGAATTCAATACAATATAAGTAGTAATCGTCNCAATATCACATTATTATCCGTATTCACAGCCAATGCAAAGTGAAATCTTTTGGAAATTGTTGTATATTTTGTGATGTATTTCCAACACTTTCTGTTGTGTATGAATGGGTGTGTTGTGTCCTAACACGAGCTGACCCGAGCTATTGGCACTCAAAGGGTACACCAAATTATTGTCTGTTATTAACAGTATGTTATGTCCCATAGAGTCGGTGAACACGTAAAATAAATTAATTTTTAGTTTTAAACCATCGGATTTTAACATATTTTATAATTATTTAATTTATACAATATTTTAAAACTAATGTAACTGCAAAAATTTCCTTGAGTACTAATTTTTGTCATATTTATTAAGCTAATATTTTGCTAAATACCCTTGTAATATAATTATGCCTATAATATTGTATGGATTATTGATTTAATCACTGAAATAATTGTTAACTTTTATTTATTAGTGATACTTATGTTAGACTTTATACTGTATTTGAATTATAGAAACAAAATTGTTTCCAGGAGGTTTAGTTATATTTGAGATTTTATAAAATATTTTTAAATCATGCCATAAAATTCCTTGAGATTATATTTATAGAATTTCTAATTAGAGTTTACGATAAATCCTAATAATAATATTGACTAGATTTGTAAATATAGCTCTTTATCTAGTATTTTGTACATATTATTTAAGTTTTATAACACATTATTAATTCATTTAATAGTGTAAAAAGTAAACAATTAAACTAATAATTCAATTTACTCAAAAACTCTAATTAGTTCCTTATAAATATACATGAGCATTATAAAAAACTTAAAATTAAGCAAAATTATTAATAAATTCTATAATATTCCGATTCCTTGAGACTCCTGCCATTCCTTGAGGTTCTGCGAACGCTACTTACACGCCATTCAGGGGGTATGGGATGATCAAGGTCTAAATTTTCCAACATTATAAGGTGTTTAAGAAATTTATAATTATTTTATAATATGAATTTTTATTATTTTTTAAAAGTTATAATTCTGAATACTTATTCTATATTATTTGCCTAGATTATACGAATAACAAATATTTTAACATCTGAGTAGTTTAATATTAGTTTATTAAACAATTAATTAATTTTATTTAAATAACATTATCAAATTAATAATAATAAAAATATTTTGCTCACAATAATAAATTCTAAGTGTCATTATATTTATTATAAAAATAAATTAAATATCATTATA
>CAJPVJ010003901.1:0-10312 GCA_905397405.1 Oppiella nova | reverse complement strand
CACGTCCGGTTCGCCGGATCGCGATTCACAGAAGCGCCCAATCCTTCACTTCTGCCAAAACCCCCGAAACACTGGATGAGCGCCAACGCCATCAACACTATGGCCACCGATTCGGTCAACGCTTTGTCGACCAATGGATTCGATGCGAAGCACAACACAACTGATGACAATATAATTGCGACAAAATTGCTTCAAATCTATGACATGACTGCCATCGAAGCCAACAGTATTGCCAACAATGGCGTCAAATACGGCCTCCAATCGTATGTTAACTGACAACTGAATCGCGATTACCTTATCTTAAGTCTAATCCCAAACGGATTCACTCTTTTGTAAATCAAACTATTCTTTCGATTTCTCGTCAAATGATTTATCAATTCCTATGAACGGAAGGACACGTGTTTTTCACACATATTACCATTTCTTACGACAAAATCATATTTCTTTCACTGTTTTTATGTTTTGGACGAATCCAAGAATCTAATGACTCGTCGTCTGTCCACCAGTTCCTCACTTTCTTCCCTCCCCTCTGCCCTCTACTCTCTCTCTCGCTCTCTCCCTCTCTCTCCCTCTCTCCCTCTACCCCTCTCTCTGTCTCTCTTTCTTTGAGTTTTTTATTTTGAATTCATTCCAACTTTTGGTAAATAAATCTTAATTGAAGTTCAAATCTAATTATTAATAATTATTATTTGAGTGAATGATTGCGAAAATTATTTTAATATTTAAAGTAATTATATATAAGACAATAACTATAACTAAATATTGAATATTATATTGAAATTGATGTCTGACATCAAAACTGCTCTCAAATAATGACACGATTTTTGGCTAAATATTGGTTAATGAGTGGATTTGTTATTATTTCGAAATTAGTCGACATTTCATACAAAAGTGCGAAAACAAGACTTAATTTGAGAAATGTTTCAAATAATAAATTAATTGATATTTAATTGATTAGTGAACTCACGATTAGAAATGTCCACAAATACGAAGAATGTGTGCTTTTGTGTCATGAATCCATATGAAGAGAACACATGACTATAATTATATGATTATTATTGAAAAAAGATTACAAAAAACATGATTTGAAAATAATATTACAAATATTTGTTAATTTAGAAGATTTTCTATTATATATGATATTATCAAAAGTGAACTCATTTTGCAAATTATCTCTACTCTAAAGAGAAGTCAAATCTATTATTATTTAGTGTTTTTCGCCAACAAATGAAGATATTATCCGAACTATAGTTTATTATTAGAAGAATTCAACAAAAATCTTCAAAAATCTCACCGAAAATTCAAGAATATATCCCCGAAATTGGCTTTAATTTGATTCACTGTTGAATTTTGTGTAATTTATTTCTCTCTAATCTTTCAATCCTTTGATCCCTTTCCCCCTTTTCTTGGGCCCCTTTTGGGGCCCATAAATATATGATGAAAGGAATGAATCCTTAAAATGCCTTAATTTGATTACAATTATGATATGCAATCAAATTGTGTCAAATATTTACCATTTATACTAATTATTGATTTTTTGCAGCAATTGATCGATCGATACTGTGTTTTAGGGTTTTGGATGAAACTTATGCTTTCAATGATTGACTTATTTTTAGATTAAACTCATTCTCCAGGACTTGCATATGGACTGAACACAAATGCTTTATATTTTACTTGATATTGAATTTTATTTATAATGTTTTATAAGATTTTATATGAATTGTTAATATTTAAAAGTATATTTATATAAAATATTTATAGAAATGACTTAATAACTGATTGTCTCTAGTCTTGCAATAAAAGGATAGAATGTGTGGATAAGAAGAGATGCCGTTATAAAGGGACCGAACATTATATACGGGAACATTGTATAGGAAATAAGATTTGGACCACTATTAGCACAAAGGTTAGCGCCGACACTCAAATCCATATCGTTTACCCCAAAGCTATTGAAAAACCAGCGGTTAAGCGAAAAGTATAGACAGAAAAGTACTGTATGTTCGCCGCGGCTAATGGTTGGGCTCTATAATGGTCTGACTTATGAGAAGCCATAAAACAATAAATGGAAATCATATGAAACATTAGTGTGACGGACGACACTGAATGCCAATGCAATGACAACTCAAATGCAAACCAGACGTATCGGCCAAAGACTGCAACCGTTGAGCCCTTCGGATGAACCAAAACTAATTGTCTAATCATTAGAAATCATTTGAATTGTAATGCAAAACACAATGAAAGTTCAATAAATGATATATTTATTTGTATTTAAATAAAACTATTGTATATATTTTTGTCATTTCATTGAATTATTTCGAAATAAATATTAGAATTTATGATAAGTTTGCATTATTTGATACTTTTTTATACAATATATCGATTTCAATGGTAAATAATTTACAATTCATTTACTGTATACAGTAGAAATAAGTTTAGTAAAAGTTTTCATACAACGAATGGGTATTCAATTTTTATGTTTGGAAAGCCTTTCTATTTCTGCGCCCAAAGTATTGAGATTTTCCTGAATAAGCAGCAAATGATTAGTGATTCAAACATTTTCAATCAATTCCTATACCTTTAAAGTAATATTCTTGAGAAGTGTATCCTCTAAGACTGCCTGCAATTTCTTATTGATTTCAAGCGATAACTCTAATGTCATATTCGTGTCATTGGGTGCGCTATTATACAATGAAGACATAATACCAGTGCCCCGCTTAGCCAGTTGTCGCTAATAAACAAGTCAATTAAGATTAGATATTCATTTGACAAATAAATGAAATAATTATATTTTCCACGACTTATACCTTCTTTTTATCCTTAAGTGTTAGCAATAAATACAATAAAATCCTATAAAATATTTCTCATTCAAAGCAATAAAGGACTTACTTTGTGCTCATCCATGGAAGAGGTGGAAAGGGCTCCCGATTCCTCTCTCATTATGTAGTATTGGATTAATTTTGACTTTTTCTTCATCTCTTCGATGAGCTGTTGATTGTGTTCTTCAAAGAAATCAATTTTCTCGTTCCTCTTCTCTAAAGCCTTTTGGAGTTTAATAATGCGTTCAATAAGTAACTGTTTGTCCACTTCTGGTAAGACAATGGTGTTTGGAATGGAAGTGTTGGTGGAATCGATTGAATTGGTTTGCGATGTACTGATGGAAGGCTTTGGATGCGATGATTGGGATGCGTTTGAAGTGTGCGATGAACTCAACACTTCATTCAAAGAGTTTAGAGAACTGGTTCGAGAGCCGAGACTCACGCCATCAGTTTGACTGTTGTTGGAACCGACGTCCAAGTGATCCATTCGCTTCTTCATTGACACCAACTCTTTGTTCAACTCTTTTATGTTAGACATATGTCTCCTCTTATTCACTCTCATCTCGTTCTCCAATTCATCCACTTTTACCTTCAATTCATCGCTTAGTTTTGTCTTTTCAGCCAATTTTTTGGCCAAAAGTTGAATCTCTTTTTGATGCGATTCTTTCAATTGATCCATATTTTGATATAAAGTAGAATTCTCTTTAGAAATCTCTTCGCACTGTTTCTGAAGTCTTTGGACGTCTTCTTTAAACAGATTTGACTTCTGCTCCAAAAGGTTGTGCTCTGACTGTAAGTTCACTGTCTTAGCGGTCAATCGTTCCGTGAACTCCAGAAGCTCTCCTTCTTTGTGTCGACACGACTCCATCTCAGCTCTCAATTCATTGTTTGAAGTCTTGAATCTCTCGATCTCTTTCAGTAGATCAGAGACCAGTTGTTTCTGTTTGTCTAACTCTAGTTCTAACTGTTCTTTGTCTCGAAGTTTGGTCACAAATTCACTCAACTGTGTCTCCAAATCAAGAACCGTTTGCTTCCATTTGCTGACACTCTGTTCGTGATCCAGTCGTTCCCTTTCGAGAGTTTGGATTTTTGTGGTCAGACTGTGATTCTCTTCACTCGAAACACTCATCTTCTTCTTATAGGTCTCGACCTCATGATTCAAGTGCTCTATTTTGGACATTACATTGTCGTCATCACTACTCATGTCATTGTCTTCACTCTCACTGTTGGCGTTCAATAATATCTGTAACTCTCGTCGCAAACCATCGCATTCTGCGGTCACTTCGAGCATCTGTTGTGACATCGCCTCGAGTTTAGCTTTGCTTTCGCTGTGAGCGTTCACCTCATCCTTCAGTTTATTAATGGTTTGCTTCCATTTGCTGTCTCTGTCTTTGAGTTCATCTTTCATTTTATCCAAATCGCGACTCATTTGCGATATTTCCACCACTTTTCGGTCTAAACTACTCATCACTTGTGTCTTCTCATTGGACAGCGTCTTGATTCGGTTCCGAAGACTCTCTTTGTCTTTGAGAATGTCTTTCATCTTCTTATCGAAATCGTCCCTCACTTTCTTCAGTAGAATCACTTCCTTCTCATTCGTCGCGTACTTAATAACCATTGATTCCAACTCTCGTTTCGTCGAAGAGTTCTGTTTCTCCAATCGATCCAAACTGACAGTCAATCGAGTCTTCATATCATTGAAACTCATCTCTTGTTCCTGAAGTCTTCGCTTCAACTCTTCCGTTTGGTTCTGCAGATCATTCCTCTCGGTCTGCAAAACAATTATCTGATTCTCATATTTCTCTTCAATCACTTTTGCGTCCAAATTCATGCCATTCTTAGTCTTGAGTTCACTGACAATGTCTGAATCACTTAAATCATTGCCAACCGGTTGTTGTTCATCCAAGTCTTGGTCCTCATTGTCACCATTAACTAAAGTCGAGTCCATCGATGGTTTGTCTTCACTGGTATCGCCATTCATCTCATTATCATTCAACTCATGGTCGACTATATCATCGGAGGTCGAGGTGTTATCACAAAGCGATATGTCATCGAAGTTGACGCAAATATCACCATCTTTTGACTCACTTCGCACTGAAGTGTTATCATTGAGTGAAGTCTTATCAATAGATTCACTCAAATGGTTATCATTTGTGACATTCATTGCCATTGGAGTGAAACTGTCGATCAAATCAATTCAAGTGACAATACATTAGCAAACAATTCATCGCTTTTCTCGCTATTAATGACCACTCGTTTCAATTGAATCCCATTTTAATGATTCATTTGGCGATTGAAATCTCAACACAAACTCATAGACAATATAATGTGTGAATTAATTGTCAATTAAATTAGTGGTAAATATGAATCCAATAGAAATGGATTGAGTGGTGACTGAAAGGGCATAACATCTGTTGTGTTGTCTTCACATCCATTCATTGAACACAACTGTAAACACAAGTCATGTGTTTGAGAGTCGACTCACTATTCAGCGCTCCTTTCGAGTCGACCTGAACTTCGGACTAAATCTCTGCAAATCAGACACACATTCAACACAATTAGATCCACTCATTACACCATATTTATAGCAATTTGGCATTCACCAGGATCATTACTCGACACTCAAATGAATACAAATGAATATAATTGTCATAAATTTTTATTTAAAAATAAACATCTGATTAGACATAGATTGGACTCTTTTGTCAATAAAATTACAATTAAACAAAAATAACATCAATTTATGTGAATTGAGTTCATATTAATTAATACTTGAAACCAAAGCTTAAACCAATAAATCATTTGAAATATGAGTGCATTTGTGTTGCATAGACTGGTCTTAAGACGTTGTGGTGGATGTGAGTGCGCGACCACTACAGGACGTCATCGTCGGAGTCGCAGCCAATCTCCGGGAAGTCACCGATAATGCAGTCAATGGGCCGAACAAAGCCGCCGTATTTGGGCGGACACTGGAAATAGCGGCGCCCGTCCACTGAACCATCGTTTTTGCCCAAAGGCTCGTCATATTTGACTCCAATCCAGATCCCGGTCTTGAAGTGAGTGTTGCCGACAAACTCGACGGTCGCCCGCCGTTTGGCCGCACCCTTCACACACACCTCACATCTTTGGCCCACATTTATGTCACACTCGAGCAGACCATCGCCCGACTGGTCGCCCGCACCGGCTGTTTGTCCTGTTTGTCCGAATCGTCCCAATTTGTTCGCCATCTTAAACGCCAACACAGAGTCCGACCTCTTTTGGTAGTCTTCTTGCGGTAATTCAAACTTCTCGACACCACTTAAGTCCTCGAATTCACCGACTCTTGTATTGGTGTCCATCACATGAATATTCACTTTACTTTGATTATCACTCAAATAACTCTCGAGTCGTCTCCCGTTGTCATCCAATTTGGTGACCAATTCGTGGTTAGTGTCCAATAGTTGCAAATCCATGGTCTCATTGGAGGCGCCGGTAATTAACTCGAGTTTAGCCTTCAGATCGGATATCAATATATTTGATGGATATCTCCTTTCCGTCGCAAATGAGTTCATATTTGTGGTGATCGACAACAACACCATCTCATTGGATCCAATTATGTCAGACATGGCTGTGGTTCACGCGAAATGACCACCGATTGCGATGTGAAGACAATTAATTGCTATGAATTGAAGGGACAGTCAGTCAGACAGACAGTGAGTGAATGGTATGATTGGTGTGAATGTTGTGGTGACTGACACTCACTGTCACACTGTCTGTCAGTTTATGACTCAGTGTTTGGTTCCCTCTCTCGCATCACATTCACGTCAAACTCTATTTGAGAACTTTTGCATCACTTTCTCATTCAAAGTGAACATTATATCAATACTTATACTATTAATCGTCGTTTTTCTTTAATTATTCGCACAAATGGTTTGAAAACTATATTTCACCACAATTTCCTTATATGATCATAGCATTACATTAGGTAGTTCAGCATTACATGTATAGTAAAGTACAGTATTGTACTGTATATGATATCTTATACGGTAAGATAATCTTATATGTGTTCATGAATTATGTAATTATTTCATTTATACGAATTTTTAAAAATTTTGTAATATTTTATTTTACTACAAGTTAGACGATATAAAAATATGTGGATTGACAGCAATAGCATAAGAAAATGTTAATTATTAATAGCTTATAAGGTTGAGATGTAGATCCTGAATATACAGTAAGTTAGATTCTTAAATGCTTTAAAACAATTACACCTAGAATAATTTTCAGAGCAATAGTGTTTATTTTTGACATATTAAACGATATAAAATTTAATGACAAAATAAATCATAAATTATAATAAAATATAAATTAGAAAATGAGTTGTCTTTAGAGATATTAAAATCAAAAATTGGTAAAAACAATGAATCAAATGGATTATAATTCGTTGGGTGTAGTGGTTGTTGGTTCAGAAGTAAGCTCTGGAGTTGTCACCAGTTTCTTACAGTGGTATTCATAGTGTCGACTTAAGTCTTAGCTGAGTCTCACATGTTAAGTAATTGCTCAGTGAGTTTATGAAACGCATTTAATCTGAGCTGCACCTTAAAACAATGTCTAAAACTTAAAAATTTAAGTCTCATACCGATCAAACTTATCCCTGTAAGTAGGCTTCCTCTATGAAAGTGTATGGGCTCACATCGGACTGAACTTAAGATAATTTTAAAATAAAGAGTTAAGATGGTTTTGTGAAATGGGATTAGACAAGTGGGCTAAGATGCAATGTAAGGTCCAGCTCAGATTAAAATCCAATTTGTTTATGAATACCACTGTTAGCGTTGATTTTTTCTGAATTCATAAAAACAATAAATTATTAAACATAACACAAATAGTCATAACTTAGTATTAGATGAAAATATACTAAAAGTCTCGGACGGTTCAGTGATTTCTGCGTTCAAATCGATGGAGTAGTTTGTGATGAACTCATAACTCACTCTCGAGTGAATGCCAACTATACAGATATAAACCATCCGAAAAAGACCAGTGATTGGCAGCCAAACAATTAGACACAACGCTAGGCTTCCCATGACATACAGCAATATTAAGACACTTTTGTTGATTTCATGGTTTTTAAACAATTCAAACGTTTGGATATCTTTGCAGTCAATCATAAACTTCGGGCAAAACATGGAACTCATGAGTGAAATGCATGTTAAATATATGAGACAATAGTATCGGAGATGTCTTTGCCATCGATTGTCACCGGAATTGATCGGCGCTTTGATGACATGCCTGAAGCAAAAGGCGCTAATATTGGCTGAATTGAAGGCTACACCACTGGCCATTAGCGCCGGTATTACTAATAGTTTGCAGTTGTTTTCAATCTTTTCTTTCAAACAGTTTGCGATAAATATGTCGAATAAATACAAGGAATTCATTAAATAAAAGACAAATATTATATTTTCTATGAAATCCATTTCGGGTAAAAGTGTCACACAATTGGTTGGGTACTGTCCGGGACTGGAAGTTTGGGAGGGAACTGATTATTAACTACATTTAATGCATATATCATTGTTAACATACGTTTTCACACATTTGGCTGGATTTCTGTCGGAAGAGGTACTAAAGAAAGGGGTCAACAACTGATCCCAAAAGGTACAGACATTTGGATGGACTGTCGTATGTATGGGCGCCTTATCGAGGGACTCGTAGTTTATATTACATCTAACTTCATAGTATATGGTATAGCCGTAAACTAAGTCTTTGACTTTAATGCCATAAATATAGGCCCAACCGCTCCGGCAATCATGAATACCACGAATATTACTGACAGGTCTTAAGCCTGTCTTCGTGTGAAGTACTATATGAGCGGTTCCGGAGTGGATGTCCTCGGATAAAATACTGAACGACAAGAGTTTAATGTTTCTCTTAGTTATCAAATCGATATATATTTTGTTTCTGTCCTCGAAATGAGCGGTCTTCACATAAACAGTAATCAGGTATTTGTGTTTCACGGACTCCATGTCTTCGGGATTTACTTCTTTACAGAATAGCTCTTTGGCTGTCAATGGATTGAGTGCTGTGTATAACCATTTGGTTAACTAGGGAACTGATTATTAACTACATTTAATGCATATATCATTGTTAACATACGTTTTCACACATTTGGCTGGATTTCTGTCGGAAGAGGTACTAAAGAAAGGGGTCAACAACTGATCCCAAAAGGTACAAACATTTGGATGGACTGTCGTATGTATGGGCGCCTTATCGAGGGACTCGTAGTTTATATTACATCTAACTTCATAGTATATGGTATGGCCGTAAACTAAGTCTTTGACTTTAATGCCATAAATATAGGCCCAACCGTTCCGGCAATCATGAATACCACGAACATTACTGACAGGTCTTAAGCCTGTCTTCGTGTGAAGTACTATATGAGCGGTTCCGGAGTGGATGTCTTCGGATAAAATACTGAACGACAAGAGTTTAATGTTTCTCTTAGTTATCAAATCGATATATATTTTGTTTCTGTCCTCGAAATGAGTGGTCTTCACATAAACAGTAATCAGGTATTTGTGTTTCACGGACTCCATGTCTTCGGGATTTACTTCTTTACAGAATAGCTCTTTGGCTGTCAATGGATTGAGTGCTGTGTATAACCATTTGGTTAACTGGTCTTCACATAAACAGTAATCAGGTATTTGTGTTTCACGGACTCCATGTCTTCGGGATTTACTTCTTTACAGAATAGCTCTTTGGCTGTCAATGGATTGAGTGCTGTGTATAACCATTTGGTTAACACATACAACACAAATACCACTGAAATATACAGAGCCGATACTATTTCGCTACCATTGACTACCATTTGGTCTTAAGAATTGATTCAATTGAATACAAATCAAAGATAATAACAGAAGACAACTGTTATGTATTCTGTTGTAACTTATAGTCCAAAATCTGCTAACTGTTAGAACATTCATTCAAAATTTGAATTTCAAATATACATTAATTTCTGAAGCTTATTACGAGTAATTAAATACAATACACAATGTATTAACTTATTTCATATCATATGATTTAAATTTTAAATATATATTCCGTTAAAACTAATTTGAATTTTTAATAAAATTAACGGAATTTCTGTTTTCAACGGTTTTTATAGAAATTCTTTAGCAGAAAACCCATTATCTTTGAAACCACTGAAGAATATTTTAATGGTTTCAATCAAATTCTGGTATATTTTGAGCTAAAGAAACCCAAAAATATTAAGTTTAGAATATTTATTTGCTTTTGAATTAAAGAAAAATTTCTCAAAATAAAATGCTTATTTAGTAAAGTTAGTATTAAAACTATTTTCAGAACCAAACTTGAGAACTCTCCGAGGGAACGACACTTCACTCCTCCTCTCCTCCGGAGTGCGATCTCCTTCTCCTTCTTCGTCGTCCACCACTTTTTCCCTTCGAATGGGAACGCCTTCGGCGCCGACCCCCAGACCGGGAGCGACCCTTTCGGCCCTTCGAACC
>CAJPVJ010003900.1:0-10313 GCA_905397405.1 Oppiella nova | reverse complement strand
CATTCATTATAAAGGTATTTTGATTAAAGGGGCACTTAATTAATGAGTTATATTTGTGGATTATGAATTGGGGATTTTACTGATCAGTATTTTCTCATAATTTTAACGCCAGAAAGTTCGGACTCTAGCACAAGTATTATTATATAAAACATACTTAAAAACATCAGTAACATTTATGTAGTAATGATCAAGTAGGCAACGTTTACTTATAATAATCTTGATTTTTTTCTGACTAAAACACATTGCGTTTCACTAAATATAAAATCACTTTTATTGTAATTATATCTAAAATGATACAAAAATTCAATTTAAATTTAATTTTTACATAAATAATTTAATCTAATAATTTTGAATATTAATTATATGCAACGGAATAGATTCTTGAACATTTGTGATATTATTATCAATTGATTTGCATGTACACTACATGTGAGACCTTGATTGTCTGTGAAAAGCTATAAAACATTATAATGTTGATAATGAGGTAATTATTTAAAGTGGATATTAAATTACCATTTTTTATAAAATGAATATTAATAAAATTGCCATTAAATATTCTTATATTTTTGATTTTAAACATTTTTGATTTCTAAAAAGTGTTGTGTTTTCGACATATTCTACTAAAATGAGAAATAAAAGTAAATATAATATTTTAATAAATATTTTATATATCATCAAAATATTGTCGTAAAGGTGTCGATGAGTAATGTTAGAGAAAGTAATGTTTTGTAATAATAATCTTGGTTTATTTGATGATTGATTATGAACTGTGTTTAAAACGTAAATTTTAGATAAATATAAAAATCATTTTATTTCAAGCATAAAATAATTTAAACATTTTGAAAAATCAAACAAGTCAAATAGGATTTATGAATAGGCAAATTAAAAATTATAATTTAATTTCAAATTTATTAATATAACAACATTTTAACAAGAAATTATTAATTAATTAAATTATACGAGTTAATATTTTAAAATGACACTCAATACCCTACGATGCACATACATTTTAATCCGGGCCACATTACCAGTGACAAAATAGTGAGTATTATAACATTAGTCAGTATAGAGATTAATGTTAAAATTTGCAAAGTTTTGTCACTCATAGTGTGGCCCCAAATGGCTCCAGTGTGCATCGTAGCTCAATACCCTTTACCAATTAAAATAGTGTTATTAAAGTGAATTACTTATTTATTATTAAATTGTGCATGCTATCTTAAATACATTACGTACCCGTGTGGTCAGAAATAACTATGTTTTGCCAGATTAAAAAATATATTTAATTCAGTCCAAATATAAATGTATAATAATAAAGAGTCCGACAACTCATATAAAATACTCAAATATTAAACGCCTCCTGAGTTGCCGTCAAAACGGAACTCCTTTTTAATAATTATAAAATAATATTATCTTATCGTTAGTGATGTCATACGATATAATTGAAGCATTTATTTAGGACAATGAGGACAAGGAGATGCCTGCACTTCTAAATATGGAGATTGATCTTGGATAATTTAGACATAATATTAAAGTTGTATGAAATGAGTTTATTAATTCATCTTGAATTAAACATATAATAAATATTTTTAAAAATTAGTTTATCTAGTTCGCATACATAATTATCGCATAATGTAAAAATAATTAATCTAACATTTCACAAATTAAAAAAATTTTAAATTTTAATATTAATATTAACGCACAAGTTGCAATTGTAGTTAAAACTAAATTTGTGAATAATACTGGCGCATTGTCAGTTACTGGCTTATCTTGAGGATTAACTGTAGTTGGCTTATCTTGTGGATTATCTGTAGTCTTTATAGGTGACCCTGTGGGAACGAGATCCTTGCTGACTTCACATTTTTGGACAGGTGCCGGGTGAGGGTGATCCTTACAGCCTCACACGGAATCCTCTTCTAGTAATTTACGCTGATCTTTACATAATTTATCTAGGACATTGAATTCACTATCAGTACATTTGCCCTAATATACAAAAATAATACCATATTAGATTATATTAATTTATACTAATCTATTTATAGTAATTTTTTTAATTTAAAAATTTTAATTAAAAATTGAGTTAAATGTAACAATAATATTGTACTAATGATATATAATTACCCTGGCAGCAATTGTGGGGAAATTAGTGTCCAAAAATAGTAGGCAACACACTTCATCGGTCAGTAAACCGTACAGGTCCACTTTTCGGGATACTTTATCCTTGATTATAGTAAACTCATTTGAATCTCAAAATGGCCAAAACGTAGCCTATACCCTATATGTTATAATGGATATAGGCTAGTTTTGGCCACATTGAGAATCAAACAAGTTTACGATCGTCAATACATTTCAGTGCTTCGGCTTCAACCTTTTTGTAGCAAGGATCATTTTTGACATCATCGACAAAACCGTATATGTTCACATTTAAATTGTAATTTAAAGTAAGATAAGGGTCTAATGATTGTGACTTATTAGGTATACTATTGGCATAATTTTCACTGAAAACTAATAAACATACAATGGAAATAGCATGTGCCATTTTAGAAAAATAGTAGTAGTTATTAGTTTATAAACTTAAAGTTATTTAGTACAGTAACTAAATTAAAAGTTGTGAACAAACTGTTATAATAGGGACTAGTTAATTCGTATTTATAGTTTGTTTTATTTGAAAAACGTAAATTTATCGTAATTTATCAGAAAATAGTCGGAAAGTTATTGTTGGTAAAATAATTAGGTTTTACAGTATTATATTTGATATTTGTAATAAAATATAATTAACTACTAAAAGAAGCTGTTTATCAAATGTACTGCACTTCTGTAGAAAAAAAATTATGAAATTAAGTAATATGTTACAAAACATTACAAACAATAGTGTAATAATAAAACTGTTCATAAAATATACGGCTAGTAGTCTTTGAAGCAAATAAGGTTTTAAGGTATTTATGGTTATGTCCCTAAAGTCCTTAAGCAAAAACAAAAAAGTTCAAATTGAATACTATACTGTATAGTCTATACAACAATACTTGAATTCAAAAGTTCTTATAATGATATATAAACCTTTATAAAATACTTATCTATTACAATTATATTGCAACATATTTTATTGATCTAATTTATATGTATGATGAAAAGCCACGTTTAAAATCTTTCTCAAATAAAATAATAAATAAAGTCTGAAAATCGCGTGACATGATATGTATGGATTTGTGTTATATAATATAATTTTGATTGTAAATACAAATATTAAAATAGCCGGTATAATAAACTCGATTATTAACGGTATTATAAAGATTATTTTTTGCGTTACTGTGGTATTAATTAATAAATTTAATTCATATAAATAAATAGTTGTATAAGTGCAGTCAATAATTGACTTGTTATAATTCAGGTAAATTACTTCATTTTTAACGAAATTTGGCAATGATAATACAGCGCTGGTAATCCATATGCCATACAATAGCCATTTAGTGGACAGTCTGTTCAGTAGGTTATTAGTGGAAAACACTTGTGTTAATGAAAAGTATTGATCGCACGATAAGACTGTTATAGATATGGAGTTCAAGTATAATGAAAATATAGCAAGGTACACCCATAATGACGCTGTAATAATTAAATATTTTGTTTCTTTAGCATATTTGTAGAGCACCGGTAATAAAATGAAATTTAATTCACAAGCAATACACATAATAATAATAATATTGGAGTAAATGATGTTTAGTAGTAATAAGTTATGCCTTTTACTGACGACAAACACATTTCGTTTCATTGAGTGTAATATAGTTTTAATTGCAATTATATCCAAAATAATACACTTGTTTTGGGTGATAATCAATAGGTAGATGATAATTAAATCAATTGAATATAAATTTAAAATAACTTTGTTATCTACATCGCTTTCAGACATTTTACATTTTGTTTATTTACTAAATATAAATGTATTTTAAAATGATAATGCTTAACAGCATTTGAATTTTCAATAATAAAAAATATTATTATTTGCCTATTACAAAATTTATATAAATATTGCATAATAATTACAATGGTATTGCAAATATTAAAATAAAATAACTCAAAAATAGGGTGCATATTTTCTATTTATTAATACCCTACAATTATGTCACAAAAATTTTAATATATTATAACTTTAACAATAATTAAATGTAATAATTTTAAATGTTAGTCATATTCAACGGAATATGTTCTTGAACATTTTGGATATTATTGTCAATTGGTGTTGGAATAATATGTTCTTTAAAACAACGATTAAGATAAGGAAATGTTAATAAGTATTGTCGCAAAAGTTGACGAAATTGTTGACTAAACCAGAAGTATATAATCGGATACAAAATTATTGCAATATAGATAATAATAAATAATATGAATGCATTATGTGGCAGGTCTTGACAAAAATCAGTGTTTATGGGATTGTTTAAATTTTTTACATAATTGTTCAAGTTATAAATATATATTAATAAATGGGTTGCAATGAATGGGGCTAATAAAGAAAATAAACGCCAAATAATACGACACGATAAGTAGGGTCGGTGTTTTAAATAAGCTTTTATATTAATTAACAATATTTTAAGCGTGAATGCTAATATTATGATTGCAGGTATAATAAACTCAATGATTAATGTGGTCAAACTAAGCAAAATTTCATATATTTTGCTTAAATATTTGATATTGTAATAGGTGCAATCTAACGAAGAATCATTATAATTAAAATATAAAACTCCAACTGACATACAAAATGGTAAAGACAATATAGCACTGGTAATCCATATACCATATAATAACCATTTAGTGGACAGTCTGTTCAGTGGGTTATTAGTGGAAAACACTTGTGTTAATGAAAAGTATTGATCGCACGATAAGACTGTTATGGATATGGAGCTTACATACAATGAAAGTGCGGCACAATATGTACTAAACGATGAAAGTATTTTTAAAACAAATATTTGCATGGTTATATAATTATTAAGCAATTGGATCAAAATAAAAATTGGGTAAAAAGCAAAACACACAATTAAATCAGAAAAAGCGATGTTTAATAACAATAAACTTGGTCTTTTATTAATAGTTTTCGCATTGTTTTTAATTGAATATAGTATTGCTTTTATAATAATTATATCTAAAATGATACAAATATTGAAAGTAACCACAAATGTGTAAGTAATATATTGTTCAAATAAATTCAAATTTAATATTGTATATAACGATGTAAATTTATAATAATTGTATTTCAGTAATATAGTATTTAATAAAATGATAATAATATAAATATCATATTAAGTAATATCTCACTGATAAAATATTTTCCTAAATTAATTAATTAATCAAAACATATTTCGGCATATTTTAAATTATTTACGACTACACTCTCTATTTGATTAAAAATTTATTTTAGATTTTTGTTTTTGTGTTGATTAAATTTTATCTTTAACTACCTAATTAACAAAAATCTGAATTAAATAGTAAAAACTTGTTATATTAATAAATTAGACATTAAATTATAATTTTCAATTTGCCTACTCATAAATCCTGTTTGATTTGTTTGATTTTTAAAATGTTTAAATTATTTTATACTTGCAATAAAATAATTTTTAGATTTTGTTATATTAATAAATTAGACATTAAATTATAATTTTCAATTTGCCTACTCATAAATCCTGTTTGATTTGTTTGGTTTTTAAAATGTTTAAATTATTTTATACTTGCAATAAAATAATTTTTAGATTTATTTTCAAATGTTTTAAACACAATTTGTAATCAATCATCAAATAAACCAAGATTATTATTACTAAACATTACTTTCTCTTACATTATTCACCGACACCTTTACGACAATATTTTGATGATATATAAAATATTTATTAAAATATTATATTTACTTTTACTTCTTATTTTAGTACAATATGTCTACAAATACTTCACTTTTTAGAAATATAAAATGTTCAAAATAAAAATATAAGAATATTTAATGGCAATTTTATTAATATTCATTTTATAAAAAATGGCAATTTAATATCCACATTAAATAATTACCTAATTATCAACATTATAATGTTTTATAGCTTTTCACAGACAATCAAGGTCTCGCATGTAGCGTACATGCAAATCGCTATTAATATTAAATAATTAATGTTTGAATTTTTAATATAAATTATATTTTGTAAAATCAAATTTTCGTATATTTCTCGTCAATATTTTAAACAAAAAATCTTTACAATATTATTGTAGTATTAAAACATTGCTAAGTTTAATCAAACATTTTTGCTGACTTAACATTTTTATAAGCTAGACAGTTAAAGTGAATATAAATATTCATTATTTTAAATATTAATTATGCATTTGTTCAATATTATACAACATAATTTTCTTATAAAACAAGTTTTATAAATAATTGTTTAATTTAATAATTTGCTATGTTTAAATTTTGAGTAGTTTTAATAACATGTGGACAANAATATTAATTATGCATTTGTTCAATATTATACAACATAATTTTCTTATAAAACAAGTTTTATAAATAATTGTTTAATTGAATAATTTGCTATGTTTAAATTTTGAGTAGTTTTAATAACATGTGGACAAAAAATGGATGAAAATATTACGCTTGCTAAAACAATATTAAATTTGAATTTATTTGAACAATATATTACTTACACATTTGTGGTTACTTTCAATATTTGTATCATTTTAGATATAATTATTATAAAAGCAATACTATATTCAATTAAAAACAATGCGAACACTATTAATAAAAGACCAAGTTTATTACTATTAAACATCGCTTTTTCTGATATAATTATGTGTTTTGCAGTTTACCCAATTTTTATTTTGATCCAATTGCTTAATAATTATATAACCATGAAAATATATGTTTTAACAATACTTTCATCGTTTAGTACATATTGTGCCGTACTTTCATTGTATGTGAACTCCATATCCATAACAGTCTTATCGTGCGATCAATACTTTTCATTAACACAAGTGTTTTCCACTAATAACCCACTGAACAGACTGTCCACTAAATGGTTATTATATGGCATATGGATTATCAGTGCCATATTGTCTTTACCATTTTGTATGTCAGTTGGAGTTTTCTATTTTAATTATAATGATTCTGTAATAGATTGCACCTATTACAATATCAATTATACAAACAAAATATTTGGAAATTTGGTTAATTGTACCGCATTAATCATTGAGTTTATTATACCTGCAATCTTAATATTAGCATTCACGTTTAAAATATTGTTTATTAATATAAAAGATTATTTAAAACACCGACCCTATTTATCGTGTCGTATTATTTGGCGTTTATTTTTATTAGTAACCCCATTCATTGCAACCCATTTATTACTATATATTTATAACCTGATAAATTATGTAAAAAATTTAAACAATCCCATAAACACTGATTTATGTCAAGACATGCCACATAATGCATTCATTTGTTGTATTGTTTTCTTTATTGCAATAATTTTGTATCCGATTATATACTTCTGGTTTAGTCAACAATTTCGTCAACTTTTGCGACAATACTTATTAACATTTCCTTATATTAATCGTTGTTTTAAACAACATATTACTCAAACACCAATTGATAATAATATTCCAAATGTTCAAGACTCTATTCCGTTGAAAATGATTAATATTTAAAATTATTAGGCATAATTATTGTATTTATGCAACAATTATATTTTGATTTAACTTTATAACATAATTGTAGAGCAATACTAAATATAAGATATATGCCCTACAATATTCCATGGTATACTACTGATTACCGGCACTATGGCTTGTAATGTAAACAGGTCTTTTTAAATATTTTACTAATATGTGCAATACAATTTTATTTATTACGTTATTTTGTAATAATTTATTAATTGAGCCCGTATAAAACCATTTCAATAGAATATGGGACAAATTATATGTACTAATGTATAGATTCTATATCAATGGATAGTTTATATTTTGGAGTTATTTTATTTTAATAATATAATACTTTCAACAACATTGTAAATATTTACAATATTTAAATAAATTTTGATATTGCAAATGATAATAATATTTGCTAAATAAAATATTTAAATAAATAAGCATTGTCATTTTTAAATACATTTATATGCAGTTAGAAAACAAAACAAAATGTAAAATGTCTGAAGGCGATTTATACAACAAATTTACTATAAATTTATATTCATATGAATTAATTTTAATCTACCTGTTGATTATCATCCAGAACATGTGTATCATTTTGGATATAATTGCAATTAAAACTATATTACACTCAATGAAACGCAATGTGTTTGTTGTCAGTAAAAGGCATAATTTATTACTATTAAACCTCATTTACTCCAATATTATTATGTGTATTGCTTGTGAATTATATTTCATTTTATTACCGGTGCTCTACAAATATGCTATAGAATCAAAATATTTAATTATTACAGGGTCATTATTTGTGTGTCTTGCTCTGCTTTCAATATGTGTAAACTCCATATCCATAACAGTCTTATCGTGCGATCAATACTTTTCATTAACACAAGTGTTTTCCACTAATAACCCACTGAACAGACTGTCCACTAAATGGCTATTATATGGCATATGGATTACCAGCGCTGTATTTTCACTGCCATATTCGGTTGGAAATCAAACATCTTACCTGGATTATAACAAATCAATTATTGGCTGCACTTATACAACTAGTTATTTATACAAATTAAACCTTTTAATTAGAAACACAGTCATACAAAGTATAATCTTAATAATACCGTTAATAATTGAGTTTATTATTCCGGCTATTTTAATATTCGCAAATATTATCAAAATTATAATATCTAACACAAATTCATATATATCATGTCGCGTAATTTTTCGACTTATTTTAAATGTCATGCCTTTTATTATAACAAATTTAGCGTTATATATAACTGGTTTTATAAATTATTTAAATATTATAAACAATAAAACTTATCCATGTCAACCTATCACACATACATATATCATGTGTGTTATTATTTATCTTTTTACACAACTTTTGTATCCCATAATATACTTCTGGTTGAGTCGACACTTTCGACAACTATTCCGACAATATTTGATTACTTTTCCGTATATTAATCGGTATATTAAACGTGATATGAATACGAGACCTAATAAAGATATTGAACTTCTTACATATCAATAAATATAACGATGTAAATTTATAATAATTGTATTTCAGTAATATAGTATTTAATAAAATGATAATAATATAAATATCATATTAAGTAATATCTCACTGATAAAATATTTTCCTAAATTAATTAATTAATCAAAACATATTTCGGCATATTTTAAATTATTTACGACTACAATTTCTATTTGATAAAAAATTTATTTTAGATTTTTATTTGTGTATTGATTAAATTTTATCTTTAACTACCTAATTAACAAAAATCTGAATTAAATAGTAAAAACTTGTTATATTAATAAATTAGACATTAAATTATAATTTTCAATTAGCCTACTCATAAATCCTATTTGACTTGTTTGATTTTTAAAATGTTTAGATTATTTTATACTTGCAATAAAATAATTTTTAGATTTATTTAAAAAAGTTTTAAACAATTTGTAATCAATCATCAAATAAACCAAGATTATTATTACTAAACATTACTTTATATAACATTATTCATCGACATCTTTACGACAATATTTTGATGATATATAAAATATTTATTTTAATATTATATTTACTTTTATTTCTTATTTTAGTAGAATATGTATAAATTACAAAACTCTTAGAAATACAAAATGTTCAAAATAAAAATATAAGAATATTTAATGGCAATTTTATTAATATTCATTTTATAAAAAAATGGCAATTTAATATCCACTTTAAATAGTTGCCTAATTATCAATATTATAAAGTTTTATGACTTTTCCCAGACAATCAAGGTCTCGCATGTAGCGTACATGCAAATCGCTATTAATATAAAATAATTAATGTTTGAATTTTTAATATAAATTATATTTTGTAAAATCACTTTTTCGTATATTTCTCGTCAATATTTTAAACAAGTAATCTTTACAATATTATTGTAGTATTAAAACATTGCTAAGCTTAATTAAACATTTTTGCTGACTTAACATTTTTATAAGCTGACAGTTAAAGTGCATATAAATATTCATTATTTTCAATATTAATTATGCATTTGTTCAATATTATACAACATAATTTTCTTATAAAACAAGTTTTATAAATAATTGTTTAATTGAATAATTTGCTATGTTTAAATTTTGAGTAGTTTTAATAACATGTGGAC
>CAJPVJ010003898.1:0-10313 GCA_905397405.1 Oppiella nova | reverse complement strand
TTAGGCATAAAAGAAGGAAACAAATAAGACTACGAATAATATGGATATAAAGTAGGCTTTGAATATGAAATTAGAAATAAAACCTTTAATACTAGGAAATGATTTCTTTTATTTTTCAATATCTCTAAGTTCCAGATAAATATGAAAATTTTATTATAAATTTAGGTATATACACTTCTACTTAATAATATAGTAATGAATATAGCAAGGTATAATATTTTGTAATATTTTAGTAAGTTGTCCATATAGTATTATGTCATAAATTAGACATGTAATAAGGACTCTGGTACTGTATATCATACATATCTAAAGTGAATGGAGACATGGAACTAAAGTTTTGTTTTTTATTTGTCATATTGAATCCACAAATGATTTTCTATGCAAAGCAAACAAATTAATAATTATTTTCTCATTTAAGTATCAAATGAATTTCATATCAGTCTATGAATTCTATATAAGAATAATGAGGTTAAAGTTGTCTAACATTACAATTGTTTTCATTTATATTAGCAATGAATCAATTTAAATGAGCGCTTATTTTACACACTATTTTAATATTAAAAATATTTCTGATTAAATATGTGAGTACTGTATTATACTTTACGTGTAAATCAATATTTAAAAAACAATTCGCTGCCGAAATGAAAGACAACCAAAATTTTTAATTATAGGTCACTAATGGTGTGTCGTTAAGCTGGCTGTCAGGCCTAGCCTTACGTGACATTAATGATTGGTCACAACAACTCTGTGCCCAATAATAGTATTANATTCGCTGCCGAAATGAAAGACAACCAAAATTTTTAATTATAGGTCACTAATGGTGTGTCGTTAAGCTGGCTGTCAGGCCTAGCCTTACGTGACATTAATGATTGGTCACAACAACTCTGTGCCCAATAATAGTATTAAAGTGCTATTCAAGTGATATCATAAATATAAAGGTTTCAACAAAAAATATATAATATAGCATTTGTAATATAAAATTTATACTCATTTTACGATAACACTTTTAATACAGAAATATTGTCTAATTTCCTTTCAAAATCTATTTGTTTATAAACGAGTAAATATTATGACCGGAAATTTAGTGCCTAAAACAAAATAAGATAAGATAAAAATATTGTTTTTATTCATCAAATAAGCATTAAAGTCATACATCATCCTATTTATGACTGCACTTTCATTTGACCTAATATTACATAAAAAAAGATCATTTGGTGCCCGAAAATAAAGTTATACTTTATTATTACTCTTTTTATTATTTGTTTTTCTCATATATTTATAGCGAATAAACAAAATCTCATTATAATATTCATAACCTTAGCGGTGATCACAAGAATTAAAAGCAACGATGCGTTTGGAAAAACAATTGCAAAGTATATAAATGTGACATCAATTTCAGATGTTTATGAATGGCGTTCAAGTCATTACATCCCATAGTTTTGCCTCAAAAATTCATCATAACTTCGCCTCTCATATCAATTCAATTCACTGCAAAGTGTGTGTAATTAAGGGCTTTCAATACAATTAAATGTGTTTTGCAATAGTAAGTTAGTTTTAGTAGTTTTAGTACTATACTCCCATTCATTGCAATCTATTTATTTGATTTCATATATTCTGCGTTCATTTACTACCACAACAATAACTCATGTTATTTTTAATGAGAAAAATTAATTAATCTTTTAGTAAATAGTTTAAATATTTGTGACAATCCGTTCATTCAAATACGATATATGAATAACATATTGCTTAAATGGAAAGGTATAAAATCGATACAATATTGTATCCTTTGTTAGTATAAAAATATGTTATTACTGTAATATTTATATAATACTAATACTAATGAATCTCAAAAAACAAAAATATTCTTTTAATAATATACTTATATAAATAGTAACCTTTTACAGAAAGTTTTCTTATACTGTATAAAAGTAAATAGCAATACAATACAGAATTTTCGATATATTGGTTGTTGTTTTTATTTTCAATTTGAGCTCACATTCATTCATTCATTTTAATGACATTCAATTCATACAATCATTTATTTCTGGCGAACCATTGAAACGTCAGAAGAAAAAACAATATAACGGACTAATGATGAGTAGAGTCACCGAAAATGTAATCATTTTATTAACTTTTTAGATAACAAAACGTCAATCAATTAATTGTTGTGCAAAAACCTATTCAATTAGAATAATAGCTTTGAAACACAATTTAATAAATTGCTCACAATTTTAATAATGCAAAAACTGAGTAATGGATACTCAAAGTGTCTGATAATAGTTACGAGAATGATCTGAAAATTATTGAATCCTCTGTATGAGTGAAGTGTCTAATGTGTGCGAATAGATTACAAGAATCACGACTTTTTAATAAATTCGTAACTTTTTTCACCATAAGATAAATGTTATTTTGAACACAAATTACAAGAATATAATAAAAATATTATAAAAATAATTCTAAGTTTTATTCTCTATTAAAGAAAATATTGATTTTTTTGGAAATTTTCTTATTAGTATCATTGTCATTATAAATCTACTTATTAGTTAATTTTTAATGTGAATTACGTAATCCAACTTAAGCGCCAAATTTATTACAATAATTTAATTTTAAATAATAATGAGTTAATAAAAACAAACTATCTTTTTATTATAAATGTGCTTCAATTACATTTAATATGAAATTTGAGGTGAAAACTGAAAGTTCAAAAAATAAAAGCCTATTTAATTATAAAATATGGTGCCATTTACCTAAATTTATAGCTATTTTAAATAATTTATATTATATCCATTGGATTTATATGGATTTAAAATATAAATTAGTTATTTGAGTTTAATATTATTCTTATTTTTTTAATATGAAGTTATAAATAAAATATTTATAAAGTCAAAACACTATTAATTTATTTGTTGTTAGTCTAACTAAAATTATAATTCAAGAATATATTCTTTTAAAAATAAACTCATCCTAATTTGTAAGTAAAATATTGATTTAAATTTCTATTTATAAAATATATCTTATAAATTAAATAACACTACACTTTTCTGATACATTGTATAGTAGAGTACTAGTTTACTTAAGTACTGTACCACTTTTCTATTATAGTATACTGTACAATAATTCCATAGTATGCTGAGTATCGATAAAATAAATGATACAGTATTTCCACCCAAATTTCCAACTTATTAAAGATTCAAATATTTATTATAATCTCCACTTCTCCCCATTTATAAATTATTAATTGCATGGAATTTATTATTGAAATAAACCGCAATAATATTATATATATAGTTGTGAACAAAATTAATGTACATTTTTAGAGATAATGAAGACTAAGGTCTTATTATATCATACTTTACACAAAAGAAAATCTCATTTTTGGTTCACTGAAAGTTTTTTACTAAACTATGATTTATTAGTTTCTAAAGTCGGGAAAAATAGTAAAACCGATACAGAGTTTTACAATTTGTTGTCAAATGAGTGCTTTTGTGAGAGACTATCAAATCTATAATCGTTATGAAATATACAGTTTTGGCGACATATCAGTGAATCAAGTGATCCATTGAGTGATCTCTCAAAATATAACTCATATATATGTGGAGACCATAAAGAACTGGATATTATTTCTTAATAAATATGAAGAACTAAAATGGAAATCCATCCGAAGATATAATGACCGCCAATTTGTCGGCCAAAGTATTTGTCACTCACTCCTACCATACCATACCTTTTAGTCATCTAAAAAAATTATCGACATTTTCCTCATTTTTCATACAAAATCAGTTCATTTTTCTAGTTTTACTAAACTATAAATTCTTATTCAACACAAAAATGATAGGAAACGACAAAACTCCAGACCATAAGTCATACATAAAAGCTTTTTCCAAACGTTATGTTTTTGGGAATAATAACCACAAAATTGTTGATATAAGCCATTCGAGTGAATATGAAATAATTGTGTTTCTAATAATATAATATAAAATATTACTTGGATATTTTTATGTAGAAGCATCAAAATAAATCTAATATGCAATCTAATCCTCAAATGAATTAATTAAAAGTTTGTCATTTATATACTAAGCCTTGTTATTAAAATGTCTCAAATGTGACGAGAAACCCAATGTTATGAAACCATCACTAATTCACAAATCAATATTCAGTATTATTAAACTCTATAAAACTTTAATTATAATTTAAAAACATTTTTTTGGTCGTAAAGTTTTGAAGTTATGTGTATAATATGAGTTCCCCTTTGAGATTATAATCACTATAAAACACAATTTTGGGTTAATTTAAGTTTGATTCAATGCACTCAAAGCTATAATAAGTTAGTACAGTTATTTTATTATTAAAAATCCATTTTGGATTTCAAAATATATATTTCACAGAAAATGCAAGACTTTATTATGAAATTTTAATGTTATAAATAGATATGAATTTAACTTTAGGTTTGTTCAATCAATCATTAATTTTCAGTGGGATTTACAATAAAAGCCCTTTTATTATAGAAAGTAATTTGAATGCCGAAAACAAATTTTAAACTTTTATAATACCATTTCATTATACCGTAACTCTATGCATGTAATCTAGATTTTAATACATGTAAAGTCATACCGAAATCCACTTTCAAATTAAGTATGAAATATATTTTTTCGTCCGCACATTAAATTTTGTTTTTCTTATTTTTGTTTTCGTTTTGTTATGATATCGCAATATATTATATAACTTGTAAAACAAACAAAACACGAAACAATTCAGTAATTGCTTTCAAACATAACTTTTCTAATATATTATGTATTCTATTCAATGACTACTGATTTCTATTGATAACACGATAATCATATATACTTTTTAATCAATTAATGCATTCTCGGCTCTAAAAGATCATTAAAATTGTGAATATAAACAAAAATGCTATTCATAAACAGTATAATGATAATAATAATAGAATTATGAATTAAACAAAATAATTCTGTGTAATTAATATTCATTTTTAAAATAATGATAAATTATATGCATTGCATATGTAGAGTTATGTTTAACGGGAAATTTTTGGAAAATTTTAATCATTAATAATTATAACTTATAAATCCATTAAATAAATTATACAAATTATTTGGTATAATATTGGCATAGGTAATACTGTATAATTAGAACATTGGTTGAATTTTGTAAACTACCATATTCATAAAAATAATTATTAAAAATTTTATTAACTTTATATTAATATTAAATTATAAAACTTAGGAAATATGTTTCCAAAAACAATAATCTTTTGCTAAAGTGTAATAAAATTATTCTTAAGGTTTTTGTCTTAATTTTTATTTTATAGAAAACAACTTTTCAATTAGATTTGTCTGAACATAAAATCTAATTACATATCATATTAAATACTGTATGATTTTTTGTTTTTATTAAAGTAAAGTTAACTATAAATATAATCTAATAAGCTTTTATTCAGAATGCTATTCACTATTAAACAATTCTTAAGAATGTTTTGTTTAATTAAAAATTACATTTAAATTTCTTATTAAATTAAAACCATTTGACATTTGAATTCATCATTTAAAACAGTATTGATTTTGCTAAATATAAAAATTGCGTAAATATTTACATAACTTTATTATAGTATTGCTTCGCTTTAAAGCCTAATAACTTATTTTGTGAGCCAATAATTGTATGGGTCTCTCAAATTAATATTCATAAAAATGTCGTTTTAGTGCAAACGATAAATATCTAAAGATTTCTTTGAATATAAGAAGTGAATACTAAAATTAATTAATGGCAATATATACATGATTTAATATTCATAGTGAATAAAATCATAAATTTGATCATAATTCAAACATGACTTTAGTCTTAATAAAATCTTTATTATGTATCTTATTTATCGTAATAGTGATTTTTAAACATTTACTTCATACGATTTTATTTGAAATTTTATATTATTAGATGCGAGTGAGAAAATTAATGCCCTTTTGTGTGAAATTCAGTTCAATACTGATATCAAAACCCAATGTAAGCCTTATATTCCTCGCAATCAATACAACATTTTTATTGAAGAAAATAAAACTTTATTTCTTTTTATCTCTTATTCACAAAGTGTAATGCAATTCGTTTTTGTGTCAATTCAATGGAGATTTTTAATACAATTTTGTCGACAGATTTACACTTTAAATAAATTCATTGAGCGCTTCCCAAAAACAAATCCACTTTTCTATTATACGCTATTTATCTTACTTTTATAAATATTTTCAATAAAAACAGTTTATTCTTGTCTATATACAATGAATCGTGGTAATTCTTATTTAATTAATTCATTTAACACATAATTAGAGTTAATGATTATTTACTCGTGTCTTATCTCATGTATTGTGAAGTCAAACAATGCTTTAATTTTATGGATTAATGTCTTGTAATCGCGGACTTTATTATAAATGAATTTATGTAACAAATAATTGTCACTTTTCTCTCAAAACCATGGCTTTTATATATGGTATTAAATACTGATATAATGTGTTGAATAATACAATTACTGACATTCACTTTCTCGTTGACAATACATTCAATGAGACACAAAGTGTTTGAAATGATTGCACAATATTATCGCGAAAACCATCGAAAATCAAGTCAAACCATGCCTTTGATGGATGTGTTGTGAATTAATTAAATTATAATGAATCGAAAACTTTTGTGGAGACCCTGATAATAAATTATCAAAAAAAAACTTAATATATATTTAATGCAATATTTATAACATTTTACCAAACATAATTTGAACACAAACTATTTTTGGTAAGAGATATCGAAAATACTGGATATCTATTTGGTATTGATTTTGTCTCTTCATAAGTATTGTTCAAATCTATTCGTTTTGATTTGATTTGAAGTGAGTTTCATATAAGTTTCATACAATCATATTTTTATATATTAAGTGAGATTGTATTTATAAATATATAGTCCTATTCTATATCTATAGTACACTTCAATTGATATGTGATTCGAGATATTTAACTAAAATAACTTTTGCGTAAAATTTGTGATTTGCAAAACAATATCTTATATGTCTGTCTGACATATATATTCTGATTTACTGTCCAATGAATAAATATGATTCCCTTTCCTACCATTAGATTCAATGATCCAAATCTGCATTTTATTCGTTCAAACCAATTGTGAATGTATTGCATAGACAGCCAACTATCATATTTAAGGATATCAACTGAGAGTGAGGTTTGAATTTATTATCCTAACAAATATCAGTGAAATATATCTCTAAACTTAATATAGTTATTAAAAGTTAACAATTGTTACTATTTAAATGAAACAAAATTGCACACAATTACATAGCACATTTCAATCAATATTTAATTTACAACACCGGTAATCTATGATACGTGTGTCTATTTTAGAAACATACTGTTAAATATAATAAATGAAAAATCTGCTAAATAAATAAAAACCTTAAACAAAATTAGTTATTTAAATTTAATGCTTTGATAATTTTCATTTCTTTGCAAAAAAAATCGAGTCTTAAATAAAAAGGTTATTCAAAAGAAATATTCATAAATTGAGGCCTATTTCACATAAAAATAAACATGAATTTCATTTTAAAGGATTAAATTACTCGAGAATTTATAAGATTTCTACAGAAAACGATTTCATTGAATGTGTGTTTTATAGTGTATTCATAGGATATTTCTCTAAAATATTCGCACATTTGAAACATTTAAATAAATAAATATATTCCACGAAAACCATATCAATCCATGTGATCACGAAAAATATATCTAATTTATAGGCCATATATAACAGAAATGGAAAACCTTTTTATTGATTACTTAAAAATAAATTTTTAAGTAAAATTTAAGAAAAATGAAATTTTATTTGATTCCCCAAATTAATTTTTAATATAAATTCGTTCTCCAAAAACTAGATTGAAAGTGAGTTTTGATTTTATTTTTGCTTTTTAATATAAATAAATAAACGACTCACTGAAAGAAAATTAAACTACAAATGATTGTATTATGGCAATATTGACAATATTAAAAAGTTAGTCATCAATCACACATTTGGTCTCATTTGCAAACAAAGTGTTTATATATTTCAAGTGTTTGTGACATTATATGACAATCAAGGCAAAAAAGCATCTTATTTTTCTCGATTCAGACAAATATATTATACAAAAAAAACCATTTATTTCACTATAAGTTATGGTAAAAATACATTAAAATATATGTATTAAGAGCAATGCATTTATTGGTATTAAATTTATATTTGATTCCTTTATTTATGATATGCCTTACGGTATCATATAATGTATTAGTATTTCAATTGTAATCTTGAATTTCAGACACGATTTTATTGACAAGAAATAAATTCAAGTGACAAGAATTGAATGAATGAAAAGCTATTCTCAAACATCTTTACGTAAAACATGTGAGGAGTAAAGGCTTTGAATATATTGGATCTCATGATATGTTTTGCACAACTTTTGAGTATTAAATACAATTTCAATAGGTATTTGCATTTAATCTGTGAATGCGATTATAATTCAATTCATAAATATCTCTCAAAAAATGCAAACATTTTTACATTTCTTTTCAAAATTCAATTGAATATAATTTTTTTATTTGACATATACAAGAATAAAAATAGACATTTATTTCATGTACACAAAAAATTATTAAACTTACGAACAGGATTTGCTATATTATTGCAATTTATTGTTATTTGAGTCATTAAAAATAAGTCTTAATTAAGTTTCCTCTCTAACACTAATATAAAAGTCAAACGAATATAATATAATATAAAAGATAAACACAAAGACACTTTCATTGAGTTATGTGTGTTTGGGTACAACGAAAAGGCAACAAAATAAAAGCTAATCGAGACTTACATTATCCGAGTTTTGCCGATGAATCCTATTTGATCCGCAATTACTGCCATTAATGTTGCGTTTGTGTCGAGGATTGTATTGACTGTCAGATCCGACAAATTTTCCGAATTCAACTGTCGGTCAAAATATAAGAGAATATATTAAATGAAAAGTACAACAAACTATTGATTGCAAATTCTTTAGCGTAACGAGAAAAATATTTGCTAAATGAAAGCATACCTGTGACCGGCAATACAGTAACGGTTCCACACTTTTTGCTCTTAAACTTAACTTGCTCAGAGACCGATACAGATAGCATTGTCTGCAAGTTTTTCTGCTCCTATACTGAATATATTCTGTGACTAGAATTGAATTCTATACGAATTGTAAGCAAATCTAAAGCACACTCTGTTTCCGAGACCGACACTAAACTCTGTTATGATTCTTATATTCTGTTTGGTCTGAATTCACAGCAAATATATTCGCTTTGACTTCGATTCCTATCCTAACGCCGACTCTGTGGCCAACGTTTGTTTGGCGCAGACTTTCAACCAATTTATGAGACATACATTCATTTGAATCAATGCTTTCAATCCAATAGTAGCTGTATATAGAGTTTGCCATAAAATCAATAAAAGGAATATAAAGTTAACAAAAT
The DNA here is from genome assembly GCA_905397405.1 of Oppiella nova. Lineage (NCBI taxonomy): Eukaryota > Metazoa > Arthropoda > Arachnida > Sarcoptiformes > Oppiidae > Oppiella > Oppiella nova. Next base: position 780 of record CAJPVJ010003898.1, on the reverse strand, counting down.
CGAGTAAATGGGAAAAGTTTACATCATTTGATGTTATAATTGTTGTCTTATTGTGTGTTTGCTTTAAAAATTGTTATAAAACATTAATTCAATAAATGAATTGGTATTTCACTGCTCTTTAAAATTGACTTTAAAAATGAACTTTTGTTAAAAATTAATTTACTGTATCTCGATAATAACTAAACTAAAAATGTAATTGAAATTTTTAGATACAAAATAAAGTAACAAAATTTTCCACGAATTATCACAAAATTAGTGACACTCGGTCTAATACACACAGATTCACAAAAAAAAGTATATAAAACAGGATATAATAACAGATTTTATTGATTTTTGACTGTAAGTACCGGTAAACAGCATTCCTTATCTAACATTACAGAGTTATAGGATAAAGATTAGGCGGCATTAGTGGTGGTGTTAGTGAAGTAATTGTTGATTACTAATCAGAAGTAGAGTGGGGCCAAATAGACGCCTCCCTGACCCCAACCGCAATGACTGACCCAATACTCGTGGCCATCAAACACAACCTCTGCGGCGTGTGAACTGATTTCACCGATTTGTTGACTCATTGCAAAACTGGTGGGACTTTCGCTCCGAAAAACCGCTGTTTTGCGGTAATCATTGCGCGGACCAGTAAACAGATACCACGAGTTGTCCAAATTGACCACAAATGGCGACTCAGTAGGTCCACCCCACGTCCCATTTGTCGGGTCTGTGAACGCGATGTTTCTTTGTCCCCATTGGATCAGATCAGGACTGGTTCGGTAGGCGATCACATGA
>CAJPVJ010003897.1:0-10318 GCA_905397405.1 Oppiella nova | reverse complement strand
AACTCTATGTTATATATAATTATTTTTATAAAAATTTCCTAATATATGAGGTCCTGTAAAATCAAACCCTTAATGATTTCATAGTTTATGACTACTCTAGCCTACCAGAGCTGATAGGGTATTACAGGACGTCGTATTTGAAAATAATGGCCAAAATGTTTTATTGTTATTGTTTTCCGTTATATTTTTAGTAAATTATTATATAATTTTTAATGATGGGTTACAAACATTGCATTAAGGAAGCCGTGAATACAATTAAATTTTGTAGCATTTCTCGGCAAAAATGTGATGATTATGACAATGAGATCCCAGACAAACAACAACAACACATCCAAAGCACATATTTAGTAAAAAAAAGTTTTTGTTGAGATATTTCTCCCTTTAAATGACAGACACTTATATTATTGCCGATCTCTGTGTGCGGTCTTCTCAACACTTTTTTTCTATTATTTTTTCTCCGTTTTTTATACTAGTCTTTAGCGCTTAGAGCGTGAATTGTATGACTATTTTGGAGAGTTTGAGAGATAGATAGTGGCAAAAACAGCCGATTATATAAAATCACTGCAAACTCAAGTTATTTTGATATTTTTCTCTCCCTTTTCCTCTATCATCAAAACAGATACGAAACGAACATTTACTCTATATCTATGCTATCTATAGCTACAATATACTCAACTACCTCTCTCTCTCTCTCTCTCCCTCCCTCTCTCTCTCTCTCTCCTGTTATGTGTTTCCACTTCTTTTACATGAATTCTTGTGATAAAATGAAATTGTGTTGCAATTCAAAGAATATAACAAGAGTTTAGAGACACGAGTGATGGTTATGGATATGGTTTAAAGTAAAGATATTTTGCGAGATCTTTAAAAACGTTTGCAGCGAAGCCTACAGTCAACGTCCCTTTGAGTAGAAATATTGCAAACATTTTTTATTTCTCTTTTTCATCTCTTTAACACTTTTTAGATATAAGTCATGTTATGTAATGTTAAACCAAGCCCTGAGGCTATCAATAATACACACATGTGTTTATTGTTGAAACAGACCCCACGTTCCCAAAACCAAATGTTACCCCCTTTTTATAACCATTGCTTTTAAGATAGACTATCGTTTGTCATTAATAAAAGCTACTTGCTACTTCTTTAGCACCCATTTATTGCACATAATTTCATCTCTTGTCTGAATGAGTGCCAAAAAGACCATCATTTAGATATGAGATAAGCAAGCACAATTCAGTATATTTCTAATATTACAAATGCTTTCAATTTCTAATCATAATAGTTCTCTCATTAATAAAATTATTATTTTTTATATTTTATCATTTTAATCGTTAGCTTTCAAATATTATTAATTTTCTTAATTTTAATGAAATAGAATTTCTTATGATTTAATATAAAATAATTTAAGATATTTAATTCAGTTTGAATTATAGTTTTTAATAACTAGATTTTTATTAATTATTAATAATATTAATTTAATACTCTATAGATTTTGTTTGAATATTTTTTTGACTTTTGTTAATTAATTCATAAGCAATCTATTAATCTTTTGTTGTATTAATCTATTATTTATCAAAACTATGTTTACATTGCACTTATATTATTTCAATAGTTTATTGTTTTAGGCAATTGTGAACTACTCTAAGTAAGCCCTCCCTATTATTCATTTAAAATAATGCACATTAATTTTTACATTTGTTTTGTGTTCATTAATTAATTGATCTATATATATTTGACATATGGATTTACACTAAACGTTTAAAACATAATTTATTATTTATATGATTAATGGTTATTTGCTTAGTTTCAAAAATATCGATAATTATTTTATGGTTTTAATTTGCCTCAAATTTAGACATGACATGTCAAAAAAATATTTTTGCAAATATTAGAGTCCATGTTATTTTTAAAATATATTTCCTATTTGTATCAAATATTCTACAATAGTTCTAAAAATTATTTATTTATTAACAACACTAATACGTTTTCTATGTCTTTAATATTTTATAAAGGATTTGGATTACCAATATAAGGGAAATACAAAATAACTTCAAAGTTGTTATTCTTATATTTCTATGCTATTCAAAGTAAACCTCAATTTTATACCGTTTTATTGGATACTAACCACTTTCAGTACTATAAACCTTTAAATCTTTAAACTCTTTTCAAAGATACAAATACCTACTATTTATATTAAAATGTATTTATAGTATGTTTTGTAATTATTAATAATTCAGTGTAAATTAAACTTCAAATAAATCTATATCATATTTAATATATTTAAATTATTTAAATTATTATAGACATAATTTTCCTAATTAATATTCAACAAATCCAGTTATGTATTACATTCAAAGTAGCAATCATTAATTAAATTAATTTCAAGTAATTTATTGATCATAACAAAAACATTTGAATAATATCTAAGATACTGTATAATTTATATACTTACTTTATGTAATTTTACTGTTACGGTATTTTCTATACGTTATTCTATAATTTAAATTTTTAATTTGTTTTTTCACATTTTTGTAACTTTTAATTTAAATAATTTATCATAAATTTAATGAGAAATATTTTACACTGACAATGATAACTATTTAGCACATAATCGTATAAATCATAGCATTCTTATACTATTTTTCAAAATACTTCTAAGAATACTTAACATAATTACTAGCCTTTTATGCATTTATTTCAGTTTATATTTAAAACAAATTATTTTTTGCATATTTATTCTGTGATAAAATGTGAATTTTTTTGCAATAATAATAATACATAGAAAATATAATTTCTATGAAGAAGATTATATTTGAAGTGTAGTTTCAAATCATCTCAAGAAGATTGTGAACAATTTTTATAAAATATATCTTCTTTTTTCAAATAATCTCATTTCATATTCTTTAAGGAATTTTAAAACTAAAGAGTTTTCCCTTATTTTAAATCAATAAATTTCAATCCAAAATGTCAGCAAAAAATCCATTTTTATGTAATTATAAACTTAAAAAGTTATATTAAAGTATAGTTTGCAATTTGAGAGAGAGAGAGAGAGACTACCAAAAGTTGATTCATACAGAATATTCTACATATTAGTGTATTAGTAGTTAGTTTTGATAGATATGTTTACTTAACTGTAAAAGTGAGTGAAGACAACACTTACAACTGACAGGCTATCGGAGCGCACGTACGGACACGACAACACAATTGGATAAATATTAGTTATGATTAATTCTTTCCATGCATTTAAGGCCTACTTTATGGCTGTTGCTGCCGTACAGTACACACCAGTGCTGCCAATATTCTCCAGTCTTTACACAGTGTATGTACGGCACCAACAAATTGAACAAAATTTCTTAAGTCAATGAAATTTATGTATTGTCTCACATATTAACTTATGTTTGACACGATTTCACTCTAAACACAAACAATCACAACTCACATCCAATTAATTGATACAATATTTCTTCTATCCTTATAAACAATTTAGCAGTTATTATAACTTTTGTGAACACAATTTCATTTGGACTTTCATTGTCTAGGTTTGACAATAAACCTCATTGGTCATAATTTTAATATATACCAAACATAAACCGATTTTATATATGAATTTATTATATGTCCCTAAATAAACATATTTTAAAATGTATATTTTAAGTTATATTTAATTTTTGTAATTAACTAATTATAAAATATTTACATGGGCACAAATTGTTATAATTAATATAAAAATGTCTGTTTGATTGGATATAATATGTGTAATTTGTATCAATTTCTGCGAATTGAGGCCAAAACGAGTATCTCATGTCTACACTACTAATACTTTAATTTGAAATGTGCTGCCAATGGACTCTCGAATAGATGTTAAAAGTGGTTGTAATGAGATTTTCTTCTATAAAAGATTTAATTAAAGGAAAGATCTTTAAAAAATCAATAAGTGCTGAACCAAAAGAATTTTCTATTAGACTTATAAAATGTTTTACAAAATGCTATCGTTTTAGAGATTAACAATCATTTTTCCCAATTCATCATTTGTAATCTAAAATTAATTTCCACTATTGTTTATTTATTATTTTTTTGTCATTATTTTAATTAGTGTGTGTTTGCTAAACAAATTTATAGTTTTCAAATAATATTTACTTTCATTCAATATTTTATAATTTGTTAAAATGTTTTCAAACTATAATAATAATTGAATAGAAATATAAATAGTAGTAAAGTCTAAGAATAGTAAAGTATTTGAATTACAAACATGGGTTAAACACAAAGTGAATCTAATATTTAATTCTATAAATGTTTTATTTATTAAAAGAATTAATTTCTTAAAAAGTTGTTTGTTTTTGTACATCAAGAGAAAGTGGGTTTAAAAAACAAACAAACATAACATGTATATTCTTCTCGGAGTATAATTTTTAATTTCATTTATTTTCCTAAAGACAATGCATAAGAATATAATTCCCAAAAGTGAACACAATTTCATAAATTCTGTATTGAATTTCAATTTTCTAAATTAAAACTAAAAGTGACTTTTGTTTTTCTGGAAATTGTTTGGCAAATAAACTGTCTCTAAAGAAATTGTATCCAATGAACATTAATATAATTGAAACGAAAATTTTGCAAATAATTTGTTATTCAATGTTTACACAGATTTAGTTCATATATAGCGAGAGTGGTATTTAGCGGTTGAATGTATTTGTGTTTTATGTGTAGTGTATTGATGGCTACGGAATGGCTTATATTGTGCTCGTTATCCAAATTTGAATGAATTGATTGCAATTATTCGTCTCAAACATTCTTCCGGAATCAATACCAGTGCAGCCATTGCTCCTGTGCTCCCATCCCTTCCCTTGCCTATCGGTGCTCTACCCTATTGTAGAGTACAGTACACTAAACACAGTGAGCAGTAGTGTTATGACTCCGTAATAAGCATTAAGTCCACATTAAAGAGCTTTATATTCATGCGATGATCCATTGAAGCAAAATCCAAATTGGGATACAATTTAGAGAAATTGCTTCGTTTGCTGTCATATAAAAGGTCAGCACAAGTAGGCAAGAGTTAAGGGCCTCAACACCGCAGACAAGTTGAGCGAACCCTACCGTTCACTCAAATGAGGATAAAACTCAAATTGCATACTATATACAGACTATACTAAACTAGTCATGCATTTCATTTCATACTAACAATCAATTATTAAGTCATTTTAGACCGAAAGAGATTAAAATTTATTTTTGTGCACTTTTTGTCTCATATATTTTCGTTTCGTTGTAACTGTTATGGAGTATATCTGAACACTAACACTAACTGGACTCAAAATTTTGTGATTTATTGTCTAAATTCTGTAGGAATTAAATATCAAGATAAAGTCTGATAAAGAATTTCAGTGTAAAAATGTTCAAACCCTTAAATAATTGTAATGAAAAGCAATTTCTAAGAATAATTTAATTTGAGAACAAATAAAGTTCATCTAAATTAGTCTCGGAGTCTATATAATAATCATTGGTTTTGTATTTAAAGTCGATATAATCCTAACAGTGAATCTCTTGCGTCCAATTTCTTTAAATATGTTTCTGTTTTCACTCCAAACGCTAATAAAGACACAAAAGAGAGCCAATGAAAGCTCATGAAAACACAAATTCACATCAAGTCCTGTACTTTGTACTTACATTTGTTAATTAGAAAATTGCAAATTATGCTAAATATGTCTTTTTGGATTTTTCTTTATTAATTGTACTTAAAATCTAAAACACTACAATATATAATATTATGTACAATATAATGCATATAATATAATTTTCCTATTATATATATATATATCTCCCTCTCACTCACTCTCTCACTCACTCTCCCACTCACTTTCTAAATAATTTGAAACTAATGTGCAATTAATTAATTGATTTTGTTTTTCCAACTCAATCCCTGTTCTTAACCCATGTTTTACAGTAGCGAGCGATCGAAAAAAATAGAGATTAAGTGTTAGATCAGCACAAAACTCATTGCTTGCAAACACATAGCGTTGTATGTGTTGGCCCTCATTGGCAGCCTCTGTGTCCATCTCTCACTTTCATTCATTTTCAGTCCACTCATTGTATCTCATAATCTGTTTCTATTATCAGTTTCCAAATCAGAGGACTGCCTCCGAGTTTGAGATTAAGTTGTGTTTACTTTGATTCTGTTTTGTCGTAATCCTTAATACTTATCTCTCAATCAGTTTCAGTTCATTCACAACATCTTCTTTTTTTGAAGTCTTTCTCTCTAATTAATCTCAAAAACAATATTAACTAACAATTCATTGAATGCACTTTAAACGCTACATACTGTATGATTAACAAACTTGTTAAATTTATTTTTATTACTCATTACGAGAAACAATTGATTGGCATTAATATTAATCACTCCATTTATAGACCCGTATATGTTATCGGTTACCAAATAATTTATAATAAGAAAACAACCACGACCACATCAACACTATTACACAATCTCTACATTAATTGATTACATCTCAACAATTTAATTGATTTTATATTTTTTAAAAACATGCTTTTAATATAATCTAATTTTTCATTTAATGTGATACTGAAACATAACATAAAAGAATTAAATTTTATGTAAAAATAATTTCTTTTTCTCATTTGATTTGAATGTAAATCATGTAATCCGTTGTGATTACATTTCCCAATAACAAAGTTTAATGAAAATGTAGAAAAATTATTTTTTGATAATCTTTTGTTGATTTATTAATTAAAATGAAAGCTTTTTTGAGAGTAATGAATATTAAATAAAATAATTTTGTTATTTAAAAGTTTTAAAATACATTTTAGAAGTATTTTTTGTGTCAAATTAGAGTTCAATCGCTTGAAAATAGCTTTTTCTTCACGATATATAAAAGTGCACTAAAAATATGACACATTTTAGACATCAATTATTCGTATATCATATTTCTATTTGATTTATGGTTGAGCTCTGAAACGACCAGAGCTTTTTGAAAGACATTTTCAATTTTTGAAAGCTTTTTGCAAATCTATATTCTATTTCCATATTTTTATATTCAAATCAATTCAAGTTAAGTATTATAACAATAATCATGTATTGAATTATTTGTAAATTCTTATCATACGCTTTGTGGGCATTAATTCCGTGTGAATTCACTTCAAACATAAAATTAAAGTAATTTAATTGTAGTAAATCTATAATATTGCCATTTTCTTTGAATTTTGTAATTATTTCAATTTAGATATGTTATAAAACATGTGTTTATATTTTAACACATAAAATTTTATTTTTATAATACAGTATAATAATATTTAAGAATACATAACTTAATAATATGTATGTAATATAATTTATATGTATAATATTTATTCTTTAATGAATGAATTACATATTTTAGTTATAACCATAAAATTTATGACACCAAAAAAAGTAAGAATATTCTTAATTTTACGTCATTTCAAATAATGTCAAACTCTAACCATAAAATAAATGCAATCGTATGTCAAGTATATTATTCCCGACAAAAAACTGTTGTTTGTGTATTGTATTTGACAACAAGTTAGTGAAGCAGACTATGAATAATATATCATAAATTCTACTCAATTCATGACAAACAGAAAAAACCAATTATAAGACTTCAGAGTTCACACAACTATAACAGTATTACATAAGAAATATGCGTTCAATAAATTCATATAAACCTTATTCTCGGCAAATGTGCGAATATTTCTTATATGAAAATATTCTTATTGTGAAGTAAATTGTTTTTAAATTTTTAAACCATTCATTTGTGAAAAATATTCATGAAGTTATTCACTATTTATAACTTATCACAACTCATTACATATCTAGTAATAATAATAATAACTTTGAAAATGTTAGTAATTTTTAAAATTATATTTTTAAAATTCAAATTTTAAATTCTCGCAAATGTCTCGACTTTAAGTTCTTAATCCTTACGATATTCTAACATTAAATGCAATAAATATTATAAATATATTCAGTACTTAAAGTATTATTTCTGCAAAAAAAAATTCTAATTTAATGTCTTCTCAAATGCTTTTTAATACTTTGATTCAAATTCCAACAAAACTTAAATTACACTTTCTATAGTAATGACAATCTTTCAAAATATACACTTATTAATTAAAATAAATAAGATTTTAAGAAATCATATTTTTGTACTAAAATTTTGTCTTAATTTTTATTAAGATATAATTTTGATGGCATTTCTATAATTAGAATAAAATAAAATCTAATTTATTCTCAAAATAATTTATTCAAATGAATATTATTTGTAAAAACCTTAATGTTTATGATTTATATAAATTTCTTTTGACTGTATTTACTGCACATTATTAGTATATAATATTATTATATTTCATAATCCATTTATTCATTAGTCTATGAGATGATAACAAATCATTAAAATATTTTTGTTGGATTTAATACTTTTCTGACAATTGAATGTATTTTTCTGTAATTAATAATAGTTTTCTGTCAAGTTTTGGATAAACATAACATTTAAAATATTTCACTAAATATTCTGTGTTTATATAATTAAATTAACAATTTTAAAGCAAAGTTTATTACACATTTTACACAAATTAATACAAAACAAAATAAATTTACACCACATTTCATCATATGATTTAAGCGCCATAATTTTGTTTTATGTATATTTTGGTTATAAACCTAATAAAAAGTGTATGTTTTACCTAATAATTGAAAATATATTAAGCCTTTTAGTTTGTCAGACAATTTATGGCAACAAAAATGTTGGCATCGGTGTGATATAACCCTCTTTTGGGAATTAAAAAAGTCTGTTATATTAAAAAAAAGTAATTTAGCACAACTTGTATAACGTGTTTCTCCGCTATATTTCAAAGTCCTTTTCCATCTCATCCTTCTTTCGCTCATTTCTTATAATTTAGTGACTTTTTGTTAAATAAAAATTTTTTTTCCGTTACATAACAGTGTGTTGGGGGAGAGAGTCGTCTAAATCTGAAATAAATTGTATTTTATATATTTTAACTGTTCTCATAATAAATATCTTTTTTCGACTTTATTATAGATTTCGATAACGAAAATACATTTTATTTTTAAATTTATAATCTCATCGTATGTTTTGCGCGCATTTTCTCTCATAGAAAATCATAATTTTCTTGCGATTCAAATCTGAATTTCATTTATATTTTCATTACAAATGCGAGATTCAGGAAAACTAATGACAAATAGAAAAATATTACGGAATATATATTTTATGTATAAGTATTTTACGAGAAAACTGTATATAAATTATGTTTAAAATATTATTTGTGATTAAATTTCCACCATTTTATTACCGAAAAAACCAAATCGATATCAAGAATATAATTACATCAAGAATTTGTACAGAATTTTAAATTATATTTATGTAATGAACACAAACACACATAGAAACCAATGATAACACCACTAAAAGCATACATTAAATCGTTAATTAAGGATTAAACTAATATTTACCAAAATCTACAAAAATGGCATTTTGTTTAAGGAAAATGTCATGTAATGTGGAAATAAATGGCATGTTTTTGGCAAACTTTAAACTAAAAATTTTATGACTATGTATTTTGTAATTTAATAAAATTAATTATCATTTTATCCGATGTTTTTGCAAAGGTTTCAAAGTTTTATAACAAAATAGCCATCAGTTCTGGTGATGTGATTAAAATTTAATAATAAGCGTTGCATTGATTATTAGATTTTCGTCTAAAAACTATTCAATTATTTAGTTTTCTAACGCAAACCCAACTCTAATACTAGTACTGTATGTATGAAAGTCAAGTATTTGTTGTTTTGTGTGCCGATGACTGTGTGGCACAGGTAGTAAACCTGACAAATGGCAAAAGCCTTCAAGATTTAATAAATCCCTAAAACACTTGCGTTTCCTTTAGAGATATCACCCAAAGAGCAGTTTAGTTGACAATCAAATGACCCCCAACTCAGCCCATCATCACTCCTGACAGCACCTCATCTCTCACTTCACAAAAGCCAACAGAGATTGAGAATCAATAGATAATTAGCCCATTATTTCATTCAAATCTTTTGCTATTATTTCTTTATTTTTATATAAAAGCACTTTTTGAGCGCATATTGAGTATAAAAATCAATTTTGTTTTTGAATGCATTTTTTGCAAATTTCCAAATTTTCTCTAAAAAGGCTTTGAATGCAAATGAATCGAATCATGAGATTAAATGAATTTTTAAGCCATCGTTATGTTTGACATTTTCGCACAGAATTTATTATTAGTGATACTCTCTCTCTCTCTCTCTCTCTCTCTCTCTCTCTCT
>CAJPVJ010003896.1:0-10319 GCA_905397405.1 Oppiella nova | reverse complement strand
TGGAAAAGTAATGATTTTATATTCAATGAAACGGGAAATGAGATTACGTTTAAAAAACTACAAAACTATATCTATTACTACAGTACGGAAGAGTCGGATAAGTTTGTCATATTTGTTGAGACGTTTGCAAATAGTTTCAAACACTTAGACATTATAATCAATGAATGCGACGAAACCTCGTTTGAGACACTCATGAGTTGTTTGTCACAAATGTCGCGATTAGTTGACATTCATAAGAATATTCCTAAACTCGTGTATATATTGTGCGGAAACTGTGTGACAACCAATTATGCGGTCGACTCGTTGTCACGTTTACCACATTTGCGATTCAGTAGTCTCGATATAATACCAATTTTTGGTCTAAATATTTGCTATGTTTTCACAGCATTATTGGGTCAATATTTGATAAAACTATTTCCATAGATAAGCTTACAAAATTAATTAAAATTAATTTTATTTTTTGCCCCTATCCTGGTCCCTTATCGCAAATATTCCCTTATTTATGCAAATATACATACCATAATATGGTAAATATAAGTAAAGCAGAGTTTAGATGTATTGTTTGTTTAAATACCTCCCATATTATTGATTATTTTATCTATATTTTATCTAACTTGTAAGTTATTATGTTAGTAGTATCAATAATACTCAACTGCAAAACATCAATTTTAATTTGAAAACTTTAATTAACGTCCAAAATAAATACAAATACCCATTAGTAGGCAATAAGCGATATGTGTTTGGATTAAATGATTTTAATCACGTTTATTAATCATTAAAACTTTAATGATTACACTAACATATTATCATTGCTATCATTTTCAAAATATATTATAAATCAATAACTATTAATTGTAGTTATGTTACCACTTTAATGTATTGTTTTTAGTTGAGATGTAATCATACTTTCAATCTCAGAGTAAATTATTATTTACCCTGGGTGTAGATAATTACTGGCCCTTTTATAAACTCCCTGATAGCCCTTATCCCTAATCCTATCTGTATATTTTGGATCTGGGTTTTAGTTTATAAAAATACCTTTAATTTAATGTAATGTATATTAGGCACTATTTATATTTAAGTGTTATTTAAATGAGATAAGATTATGATTAGCTAGTATAAATATGTACTTATAATTGATAGTGTGATAAAATATCGCTATAAATATCTCAACAAAATTTCAATATTAATATTAGTATACATTTTATTTAATATATGTTTTATTTGATTGCATTGAATGTCATTTGATTTAAACATTAAATTCATACACAACTCATCGCTAAATGTAAAGTGAATTCAGTTTTTAATTGTTTTGCAAAATATTTCATAAATTGTGTCAAAGTATGCCTCAAATCTACGCGAAAGACTCTTTGGACCGGTTCGGTGATGATTTGTGTCAACACTTACTGTCTTTCCTATCACTCGAAGACCGGTTCCGATGTGAATGTGTGTCCAAACAGTGGCAGAGAGTGGTATACGAGACACAAACGGAAGTCATATTCAACAACAAATTCACGTCAAAAACGGAACATTTAATTGGCGTTCAATTCAAACACTATGTGAATAAGAAATCGCTTGAATTTCTGCTAAATAAGTGCAAACGTATTGCAAGAATCGCATTCATTGGCGACAATATATGTCTTAATAACGCAATGATTGACTCAATTGTGAAACATTGCCATCATTTGAATGCCATTCGCATCAATAGCTGCGAAGTGATGGTCACCGCCGAGACAGTCAACAAGTTTTTCGCAAAGTTTGCCAAACAATTGGTGGCTATTGAATGGCTGAACATACGTGTCAATGCGATAAATGCTCATGGTCAACTCATGGTTACTAATCTGAGATTGTGTGCCAATTTAGCGACACTTCAGTACAGTGTCTCGTCGTTTGATTATACGTACGACGACTGGAAAAAGACGTGTTTGTCGTACGTATTAATTGGCGATAGAAATGAGGTTTTGTATCAAAGATTACAAACTTTTCGCTTTAAATACAATGAAAATACCACTGATTTTGCGTTATTCGCGCAAAACTATGGCCAAAGTTTGCGATCAATTTCGGTGACAATCGACAGGAGTTGCGACGAGAAGTCCGTCGCTATACTAATGACTGGTTTGTCACAAATGTCACAATTGCTTGATTTGGAGATCAACGCCGACCTCATGTCAAGTAACAGTGAATTAATGAAACACATGAAACAAATCGGCATAAAATGTGGCAAACTTTGCAAACTGTCGCTCGCCTTATACTCCATAACGTCTAGCAAAACGTTTTGGCATTTATTTAACACACATTTCGCGGGATTAAAGGGTTTGCGAATTAGCGGCTGTTTTGTGGGCAAAATAGCCTTAAAAAGTCGTTCATTGAATCGCTGTAAACGCTTAACGCATTTGCATCTCAATGTTAACAGCTATGGCCATAAGCCGGATAATTTTCAGCGCATTGTGTTGAATGTGGTCCACTCGTTGCCCAAACTTCAATACCTGTACTATTCGTACGGCTATTCATTCGTCGACATAACCGATGGTGTGTTGAAGTCGTTGTCGAAACACCGGAAACTGAAATACATTGAAATCAGAGGTTATGAAAAATTCAGTGAAACGGCACTCAAGAATCTGTATGAAAAGTGTCCAGGTATTACTAGATTTAAAGTACAGGGTTTGGATTACGTGTGGTATTATCAGTTGAAAAGCAATAATTGCAGTGTTTTATGATTATATAGTCAGTGCATGTGATAAAATTAATATTGAATTTGAAATGTTTTAATATCTTAAATTAAATGAGTAAATATATTTAGTTTATATATTAAAAAGCGTATGCATTGATCAACATTAACTAACTATGCATTTTTATTGATTATGAAACTAATACATAAATAATATGAAAATACTGATACAATTGGCAATAAACAAATAAATCTTGTAATTAGTGAACAAATGATTACAATATATGCCGTTCACCGGTCCGGACAGGCGTTCAACGAGTGTCTGAACATTTAATTTCAATTGAATTTCTAGTTTATGTCGACATATAATAGAGTTTAAGCTTAAAAGTATTAATTCAGTACAATATAAACGGTGCTCAAGGGAAAGGGATGAGAGACAGTGGTTTAATGTAGATGCAAAGTGATACTATCACTAAAACTTGCATGCTAAATAATAGCATATATCCTTATGAGAAATTGTTTGTTTGATTAAATAATTAAATAATTGACAAAGCTCGTTAACATATGAGTAAATATTATATTTATAATGTGCGCTTGTATATAAAAATAATTATAGTGACATAATAAATACTGTATATTACAAATACGTTTACATTTAATTAAATATTTTTGTTGTGTACGAGTTTGTAAATGTCATTAACATATCTATGGAAACATTGATTTATTTTGGTGTGAATTTACATAACAAACGAATAGTCATTTATTTCATATGAATTAGTACTTTATTAAGGATATGGTATTATAAATAACTTGTTGATATGTTTAGTACATCAGTTGCACGATATAATTGTATATCATTTGTTTAAAATGTATTCACATTTAATTCATTGTATTTTAAATATTTATTTAGTATAAAGTTAAAAATAATATGCGGCATATTTAAATATAAGCTAAATCTATATAAAATAGTTTTATCCATATTTGTTATATTATGTTAATTCTGGACCAAAATACAATTTTATATACCAAGTATGGTTTTAATAGAAATGTCCGGGATTGTTCAGCAATTATATGAAATCGAGGATTTTGAAATAACGAGTTGGTCTCACTATATACAGGTATCAAAACATTTATTTAACATTGTGTTCAAGACTATGTAAAAGGTTTTGTTTTGTAAATTATTATTTTTTTCATTTTGTAGTTGAGATTAAATATAATTTCATTGAACACTAGCGAAAACTACAGTAAAGATAGTTTTGACAGATTTGGTGATGATTTATGTGAAGTCCTGTTGAGTTACCTATCATTTGAGGACCGATTCCGATGTGAATGTCTGTCCAAACAGTGCCAGCGATTAGTATATGAGACGCAAAACATTTTGAAAGTCAATGACATTATAGATAAGTTAATTGCAATCCATATGTCGTTTGGGTTAAAAGTATTTGAGCCGATGCTTAAAAATATACCCAAAGTTAAAAACTATATCAAAAAGACTAAAAACTTGACAATTAATAAGTCAATTGTGTTGACAGTATTTGAGTCAATACTACAAAAGTGTTCAAATATTACACGAATTTCTATTGATAATGACATTGAATTAAATGATACATTGTTTGAGTTAATTACGAAATATTGTGTTTATTTGAATGACATTTCCATTGAGTTTCCATTGACATGTGATATTAGTATCAATACAATTGATAGGTTTTTCGCGCAGTTTGCCACACAATTGAAAGCAATTAAGTTTGGATTAAACGCTAATAAAACAATCGAGGAGTGTATCAATAGAAACACAAAACTATGCAAAAGTGTCAGCAAAATAGACATCAGTTATAACGACAACAACAAGAAGTGGAAAAGTAGTGATTTTCTGTTCAATGGAAAGGGAAATGAGATTACGTTTAAAAAACTACAAAACTATAAGTATTACTACAAATGGGATAAGCCGGATAAGTTTGGTATTTTTGTCGAGAGGTATGGACATAGTTTCAGGCACTTAAACATTATAATCACTGAATTCGACCAAAACTCATATAAGACACTCGCGAGTGGTTTGTCACAAATGTCGGGATTAGTGTACTTACGTATAGAGTATTGTATTTACGAGTCATTGTATCCCTTATTCACGAAATTATTGAAACAAATTGGCCTCAAATTAGTGAATCTCAAGTCACTGTCGCTGCAGATATCACTTGAAAACGACAACAATATGAAGACCTTATTGAAGATTATCAACAAATACTTCACAAACATTAAGCGTTTGTCTATTTACGGCAAATATCCCAAAAATTATCTAATACTCAGCGATTCGCTCAATGCGTGCAAACGGTTAACGCATTTGTATCTTATGCCAGAAAATACCCAAATTCGTGACATATTCTTCACTTACATTCATAAGAATATTCCTAAACTCATGTATATATTGTGCGGGAACTGTGTGTTAACCGATAAAACAGTCATTTCGTTGTCACGTTTACCACGTTTGCAAACCATTAGACTGGAAAATAGCAATAAATGTAAATCAACGATTAGCGAGGTGGTAGTTATCGAGCACCTTGTTAATAAGTTGCCTAAAATTAAATTTATTGACGCGTGTGGACACAATTATCGCGCTCAATTATAAATAGTCATTCAATTACCATTTCTTATAATTAATTTATAAATTGTATTTTTTTATTTCTCTCAAAATATTTGCTATGTTTTTACTGTATTATTGGCTCGACTTTTTGTGTTAATAATATTTATCATATATTTTTTATCGGTAAATATTTTCATGAAAATTGTGTTCATTTATGCGCTCGTAATATACACCCAATTATTGGCATTTGTTATATACATGACATCGTCCGTCAATTCAAAGGCCAATAAATCCTATAAACTGATGAACCAATTGATGGCATCCGATGTGAACCAGAGGCTGATTAACACTAGAAACAGGATTAAGGTATGAATCATACACTATATCAATAAAATCATAGATAATATAATTAATGATTTATATTTTTGGTTAACATTAGCATTGATTGAGAGACAGTCGCTGAGAAATATTAGCTTTTCTTGTGGTTTCCTATTTAGCATTAATTACTTCATTAGCTATCAAATAATTTAATAATACATATAATGATAATTGTTTTTAATGTTTATAATGTTTATAATGATAATTAATAATACATTGATTTTAATCATACAGTTATACATTTGCACTCATTTCTCAACATATGATCGCATTTCTCTTATATTATTACTTGTCCTCAAAGTCATAGAAATTAATTGATACTACAATACCTGTACTATTCGTACGGCTATTCATTCGTCGACATAACCGATGGTGTGTTGAAGTCGTTGTCGAAACACCGGAAACTGAAATACATTGAAATCAGAGGCTATGAAAGGTTCAGTGAAAAGGCACTCAAGAATCTGTATGAAAAGTGTCCAGGTATTACTAGATTTAAAGTGCAGGGTTTGGATTACGTGCGGTATTATCAGTTGAAAAGCAATAATTGCAATGTTTTATGATTATACAGTCATTATATATGTTAAAATTAATACTGAATTAATGCCAATCTTTATAACATAATAACAGTAAAATGCATGTATATCGTCGTATAATCCTTACAATATATAAGAAGTACTGTAATTTTACTTTTAATGAAATTCAGATAATTAATATAACTTAATATTAGAGAAATTGCTTTTATTGATAAAATAATTAAACAAAACTGGAATAAAATATAAGTAAATATTATATTTATATTATGCGCTTATATATAAAAATAATTAAATTTGACATAATTAATACTTTAACAGTTAGTTAAATATTTTTGTTGTTTGCGAGTTTGTAGTGTTATAAACATATCTATGGAAACATTGATTTATTTTAGTGTGAATTCACATAACAAACCAATGTTATACGTGTCTTACACTAAATGTTTTTTGTTATATCAAAACATATATATAACATTATCTTATAAACATTGTAAAAGGTTTTGTTTTTAAAATTAATTTTTTTTATTTAATAGTTTAAATATAATTTCTTTAAAAATGTGCGAAAACTATAGTAAAGATAGTTTCGACAGATTTGGTGATGATTTATGTGAAGTCCTGTTGAGTTACCTATCATTTGAGGACCGATTCAGATATGAATGTCTGTCCAAACAGTGCCAGCGATTAGTATATGAGACACAAAACAATTTAAAAGTTAATGAGATCATAGATAAGTTAATTGCAATCCATAAGTCGTTTGGGTTAAAACTATTTGAGCCAATGCTAAAAAATATGCCAAAAGTTAAAAACTACATAAAAAAGATTAAAAACTCAACAATTAATAAGTCAATTGTGTTGACAGTATTTGAATCTATATTACAAAAGTGTCCAAACATTACACGAATTACTATTGATATTGACATTGAATTGAATGATGCATTGTTTGAATTAATTATGAAATATTGTGTTTATTTGAATGATATATACATTGAGTTTAATCAGAAGTGCGATATCAGTGTCGATACAATTGACACGTTTTTCGCGCAGTTTTCCAAACAATTGAAAGCAATTAAGTTTGGATTAAACGCTAATAAAACACTCGAGAAGTGTATCAATAGAAACGCGAAACTATGCGAAAGTGTTACCAAATTAGACATCAGTTATAACTACAACAACAAGGAGTGGAAAAGTAGTGATTTTATATTCAATGACACGGGAACTGAGATTACGTTTGAAAAACTAGAAAACTATATCTATTACTACTTTACGGAAGAGTCGGATAAGTTTGGCATTTTTGTCACAAGGTTTGCAAATAGTTTCAAACACTTAGACATTATAATCAATGAATGCGACGAAACCTCATTTGAGACACTAATGAGTGGTTTGTCACAAATGTCGGGATTAGTGTATTTACGTATAGACTTTTCACACGAGTCTATGTATCCCTTGTTCGCAAAACTATTGAAACAAATTGGTCTCAAACTACTGAAACTCAAGTCATTGTCGCTGCGGATATCGCTTGAAATGGACGAAAATATGAGCGACTTATTGGAGATAATTAACAAATATTTCAAACACATTAAGCGTTTGTCTATTTTTGGTGAATATCCGGAAAATTATGTAATACTCAGCGATTCGTTCAATGCGTGCAAACGGTTAACGCATTTATATCTTATGCCAGAATATACCGAAATTATTGACATATTCTTCGCTAACATTCATAAGAATATTCCTAAACTCGAGTGTATACTGTGCGGAAACTGTGTGTTAACCGATAATACGGTCGTTTCGTTGTCACGTTTAGCACATTTGCAAACCATTAGACTGGAAGACAGCAATGAGAGTAAATCAACGATTAGTGAAGTGTTAGTTATCGAGCAACTTGTCAAAAAGTTGCCTAAAATCAGATTAATTGATGCTGGTGGTCACAATTATCGCTCGGAATTATAATTTTCCTATTATTTAATTACCCTTTCTTATAATAAATGTATAAATTGTAACTTTTATATTTGAAGCATACACTCGCACAAATATATATTTATGTAAGTTTTATAATTAACATGAATTCAATGATTTATATCAGAATTTTTACGGAAATTACATTTATATTTATTAAATATTCACACTTATTAAAAGTAGGCTATTTAAATATATTATTATTTTTGTTTACACATTTATGTAATCACGTAATCTACATTATATATGATTCATATAATATGAATATTAAAATATTGATCTTGCATTGTTTGTACACATATTTATATTTGATCATGCAACATGTGTATTCATATACAGTATCTATAGAAACATTGATTAAATGTATTTATTTTAAGAATTCTAAAAATACATGTTTTTTCATATTCCTGTTGAAATGAATATTTTATTCTGATATATAAATAATAATAATAGAGTTGATAAATTATTAATTGTTTGCGTGGCTACTTAATTCAAATTAATTACAAGTTGCACTACCGTATGTAGTAAACAATATTCATGTAACTTACTATTGTAATAATTTGTTAAAACTAAATCATTGATCAATAGATAGACAATTTGTCTTAAGGTTTATCCACATATCTGTCTAAGTCTGGAGACCATTGCGTTTCCTGGAGCATATTAGCAGTAATGTATTCATTTGAAATCAAATATCTATAGAAACAATTTGTTTATTTAAGTTATGATATCCTTATTTTGCGAAATATGTTAAAAAAAATTTTAAAATTTCAATTCTTTAGGAAATAATAGTTTGTCTAGACAATATTTCAATTAACATTGTTGTTTAGATGTTTGTAATGTTATAAACATATCTATGGAAACATTGATTTATTTTAGTCCACATAACAAACCAATGTTACACGTTTCTTAAAAGTACTAAACATTAGATGTTTTTTTTGTTATATCACAACAATTATTTAGGTATCTTATAATAAAACTGTGTAAAAGGTTTTGTTTTTTAAATTAATTTTTTCATTTAATAGTTTAAATATAATTTCTTTAAAAATGTGCGAAAACTATAGTAAAGATAGTTTCGACAGATTTGGTGATGATTTATGTGAAGTCCTGTTGAGTTGCCTATCATTTGAGGACCGATTCCGATATGAATGTCTGTCCAAACAGTGCCAGCGATTAGTATATGAGACACAAAACATATTAAAAGTTAATGTGATTATATATAAATTAATTGCAAATTATAAGTCGCTTGGGTTAAAAGTATTTGAGCCAATGCTTAAAAATGTGCCAAATGTTAAAAACTATATCAAAAAGGTTAAAAACTTCACAATTAATAAGTCAATTGTGTTGACAATATTTGAGTTAATACTACAAAAGTGTCCAAACATTACACGAATTTATATTTATAATCATTTTGAATTAAATGATGCATTGTTTGAGTTAATTACGAAATATTGTGTTTATTTGAATGACATTTACATTGAGTTTAACCAGAATTGCGATATAAGTGTCGATACAATTGACACGTTTTTCGCACAGTTTTCCAAACAATTGAAAGCAATTAAGTTTGGATTAAACGGTAATAAAACACTCGAGGAGTGTATCAATAGAAACGCGAAACTATGCGAAAGTGTCACCACATTAGACATCGGTTATAATTACAATAATACCCAGTGGAAATGGAAGTATAACCGTGGTAATGGTTTTATATTCAATGACACGAGAACTGAGATTAAGTTTGAAAAACTACAAAATTATACTTATTATTATAATACCGAAGAGTCGGATAAGTTTGTCATATTTGTTGAAAAATTTGAACATAGTTTCAAACACCTAAACATTATAATCACTGAATGCAATGAAAACTCATTTAAGACACTAATGAGTGGTTTGTCACAAATGTCGCGATTAGTGTATTTACGTATAGACTATTCACGCGAGTCTTTGTATCCCTTATTCACCCAACTATTGAAACAAATTGGCCTCAAATTACTAAAACTCAAGTCACTGTCGCTGCGGATAACGCTTGAAATGGACGACAATATGACCGACTTATTGGTGACTATTAACAAGTATTTCAAACGCATTAAACGTTTGTCTATTTCCGGTGAATATCCCCTGAATTATGTATTATTCAGCGATTCGTTCAATGCGTGCAAACGGTTAACGCATTTATATCTTATGCCAGAATATACCCAAATTCGTGACATATTCTTCG
>CAJPVJ010003895.1:0-10321 GCA_905397405.1 Oppiella nova | reverse complement strand
CGATAGCCCGGCGAGAGGACTGTCCGGTCTGACTGTCCGTCCGGTATATACTGTTTATCTGATATATCGGTGGATGTGTCGATGGGATGGTCCTTAGCTACCGGTGCATCGCATCCACCGGTGAATAACTATCGGAATACCTCTCACCCTTTCGCATGTCCTCGTGGTAGACACACAACAGACAGGTAGCTTCCTGTCCACCATCACTGGGCTCTCAGTCAATGCCTGCCTTTCATACCACTTCCCCCTCACATCACTTGTGGCGACGACTTCTCGCAAAGCATTTGGTGGTCAGCGCTGACAGTACTGTCGGACGGCTGGACATCAACCTAACTCTCAACTCATTGTATGCTTTTGTTTGTAAATTAATTTTGTTTTCTTTTATTTTTTAGACGCCTTTCCTCTCACCCAATGACACAAACATTGGAATCGGTTGTGATATACGAATTGAAAGGTTATTATCAGTGGACAGCCATTACTTACCGTCAAAACAGAAATAAATGGTCGCATTGGTTTGGGATCTCATATTTGTTACATTTAATCAATAAGTTCTAAGGAAAGGCATATTTTTAAATTAAAGATAAAAGTTTATTTGTCAACTAATTTGTATGTGTAATAATTATTTATATATAAAAAAGTATCATTAAAACTGAAAACTACTTAACATTATAAGTATTTTGAACTAGCTCTAAGTTATATCATAAATATTAAATATACTTTTCTATAATCTAAGAGAAAATGAAATACAGTATTTTTATCAGCATTTATGTTAAAGTTTATAAAACATGGTTAAAATAATTCAATTTGTTTCAATTATGTCATACAGAATATTGCATTGAATGTAGAAAATAAAAATTTCTATAAAAATCTTCTATAATATTACAGAATAATAGAGAATATTATTGTGTTTGTCGATCAATCAATTTAAGTAAAATCTACTCAATAGATAAACGCAAGAATTTAGAATATTCTTGAGTTAAGGGTAAACGAAAAGAATAGATAAGAATATATTGCCTGAACATTGTTCACTTCATATCTAATATCAATCCCTTAAAAATCAAATCGATTGCTACACGACATTGAAATGGATGAGAGGGTGGGAGAGAGAGAGAGAGAGAGAGAGAGACTTAGTGGTGATGAGATCTGGGAGAGTTGAAAGAGTACAAAAATTACAGAGTATTTGTATCGCAACCATATATTCATTTTAAAATTGAAAACTATTGTGATGTCGATAAAAGAAAAGATTGATTTTATATATTGTTTGACGCAATGACCCGAAATGAACTGACAATCCCTTTCCATCCAATTCCTTATCAAACTTATCGTCTGTTGGCTCTTAAGCCTCTATTTTATGATTTTCTAATATTTATAACTCAAATACATTTGGTTTATATTGTGTACAAAACAATCGCGAAACAAATATACAATAGACAGCGTAAAGTTTACGCCGTAAACATACAATTTTCCACATTTTGATATCATATCGTCATTAAAAACATTGAATTCAATTCACTTATCAGCTATTTTTAGTCTTACTATTTGTTATACACTATTCTCTACTCTATACTATAAAGTCAAACTGATTGAAAATACAAAATACTATATTTGTGCTGTAATTCTGTAAGAAGTGAATTCATACTCATATACTCTTTAATGATAATTTGCAAAATCATTTCAAATTGTTAGGACAGCCGGAGCTCAAGGTTTACATAAATTGACAATAAAGCAAAATTGTCATACAGTAATAAGAAAATATGATACACATTGAGTTGTGATTACAGTGTATGCCTTATCTGATAGATTGTGTTTGTCAGACATCTGTCACACATTTATACCCCTTTCCTTTCCTCTAAACTCATAATAATTTCAGTAATATCTGACATTAGAGTCAAGGCTTTGCTCCCAATATATGAGATGTGAATCCATTCCTCACATATGCTTCCAAACGATACTTTTATATAAAATTTTTGTTAACTTTTTTTTGCTACACTATAGAGACAAAGTATATTTGATAGTTTGATAAATGAGTGATTTGTTTAATGACTCTTTTTGTCAACTATATAATACCTTTAATCTGATTTATAATTTATTTAAACACAAGAGATTTGATTTCAAAAATAATAAACTGTTCTCATATCTGGTTCTAACTGTAAGACCCTGTTTATACAGTACTTGAATCTCCATCTAATGTTTCAAAATCATAATAAATTTTATAAAATAATTCCTTAGAATTCTTATCCAATTCTGTTATACTGTATGTTATCAATATATGTATAAAAATCTCATAGCATTGTTAATAATTAATGCATTTATTGGTTAATTATAAAAAATGAACAAAACCTTTTACAAGTTTTGGTTATTTTCAAAAAATTAGTCAAACAATTAGATTTGAAAACTCACTTAACTTTGATTTCAAGTACTTTTCAATACACTTGAGAATCACCGGAGAAGACGCTTATCATCATTGGAACCATTAGTTGAATGATATTTGCAGACAATCACTGATTAATACAATCCATTGGAAGACATTCTCGTCAGACATTCAATACTAACCACTGTCTTCTTGTATCCCAACAGATACCCACCAAACCTATAGTACTGACCACAGGACCACCAGTTCCTTCAACACCGATATAGCGATAGATACGGGCTCTGAGGACACGCCTTCCTCCTCCTCGAGTAGTATTGAATATCATTAGCGATGGCTTCCGAGTGGAAAGAGTAAGGAGTAGAGGAAGTGGTGCCGAAGACTTCCCTCCGAGTGTGCGGAGAGCTTCAGAGCCATTCCAACCCGAATGTGACACGAATTGAACCGATTATGTTCTCTCTTTCCCTACCATTGCCTCCAGAATTAGCATTCAAGAAGTTGGCCAACCGTTTGCCACAATACGTCTTAAGTCAGAAGCGATCCACAGATGACCCGTCAATGACTCTCAACAAGAGATGAGACACCGATTCACAGGAGACCTACCCTTGGCTTAAGACATCCGTTGCTGTACACGACAGGTCATCACCTCTCATGACTACCTATGGCTGTGCCGTTGGGACCGAATCCCCCGAAAACCCATACAAAGAGACAAACAGTTAAGAGATCGTGGATTCGATGCCTTCCGACGCCCGTTGAGTAGTCCTTACTTCATACCAACGGATCAGTTGGTGAGGGATCAAAGCCTCCAAGATATGAATAGTGCCCTCCGAGGGAAAGGGGTGGGTGTGGGTCAGGGGTGTTGGGAATTCAGACAGTCCGGGTGGTCAGTGACTATTGGTGCTGGGAGTTCGGACAAATTACTGGTCCGGATAGTACGAGCGGTCACTGGCTTCAGGTGCTGGGAGTCTGGACAGTCCGACTGACCCGAGGTTCGGAGGGCACGATAGGTGGCGGTCGATGGAAGAGGAAGACATCAAAGAGTGGTCTGAAGACGGCTGAAGACCTCTTATGAAGACACTAATGGATTGACAGACAAAGTCCACCAAACATCGAGTCCATTGACTGAACGGGTGATCAATCGGAAACTTATAGTCCGTTCCCTAAGATATATGCCACGAGTGGTCTGATTTGATTGCTATTTCTGAAGGTTTTGTTTTCTTCAATGGTTTTGTTGGACACGACTATTGAGGCGAAAACAGCCGATGCTATGCCTGTGCTTATGATTACTATTAGGTATGAAATGCGAATACCTTTCCATCCCTGGGAGTCGTAAGTGGTCTCACATTTGTATTTAATTAAATAGCGATAAATACTGATCACAACCACCAATACGAGCGCCGACAGCATACAGGCTACCAGTGCTGTGTAGAGGGCTGTCTGAAAGCTGTTGTATTTCTCGCAAATGGTTTGACCGCAGATGACAACCATTGAGCACAAGACGGCCATCACATTGATTGTCATGAATACGAAAACAATGTATTCATAGGACGAGAGCAGACGCGAAGGAAAGGCTGACGACTCGATAGATCTTTGCTTAAGAGCTGTGATTATAAAGCTCTGACTCTTGAGAGCGCCGGCTGTCCCTAATTTGGTGATCTCGAGGCCCACGTGAGCCCTGTTGGCCGACAGGGAGTCTATCCCCTGGATCTCGACGTTGAAAACTTTGATGACTCCGGGAGTGTTGAGATTGAGTACAATGGTGTCCATCATCTCCAGTGAGGTCTTCGTATGGAGAATGAAATGAATGACACTTTTGTTGGGAGTCATGGCATCGAAGGGACAGTATGTCATCAAATCATTTCCATCCAATTCAATGTTAAGCAATTGGAGGCCACTATAAGATTGTAGTATAAGATTGAGTCTGTAGTCCACGAACTGATTCTCTCTGATGGGAGTGTCGATGACTATGCGGACAATGTGTCTGTGAGTGGCGTTCACTGTATCGCAGAGATAGTACTTATCAAACCAGATGTCCATCGGTTTGGAGCCAAAGATATAGATCGAGATAATAATGGTCACGAATATTATCAATAGAGCGGTCATTATAATGGCAGACAAATAGTCTAATAACCAGTTCATGTCAGTAGACATGCTTTACAGTCAAAACAAGACAATTATCTAATTGAGTGAAAATGACAACTATTTATAAGTTTTGTAATTTAAACTCAATTCCCAACAAACGGCTCATTCCTAACCTATTGTTTTACAGAATCGAGAAATCGCGAGATTTATTAGAATTTAAATTCTGTAAAATTCTGAGTTCAAGAAAAGTCCGTTAATTCTAACGTTAAGCACAGAATTGATTTCAATATTTCTCAATATTACAAACAATCCTAAATCTCGCGAATTATTTTGCATTCATTCTGATTTAGATTTAGATTTTAAAATTTAAATAGAAATACAACTAAAACTGAATTAAATAAAAGTCCAGTGATTTGAGACAACTGTGAAAAGATGTCTTCAAATTTGGTTCAGAAAGGGTTGGCGTATATAATAGCAGGCATTATATGGCTATCAATGGCACTGCTCTTCCTGATGGTGTACTTCCTATTCCCGCCGGACGTCTACTACTGGGATAAGATGTGCGACAAATGTACGACCGGTTCGGCGCGATATCGATATATAGTCCGCTTTATCTTCGGTTCATTTAAGCCTCAGTTCCAGTTGTCGAAGACTACCATCTCTTTGGACATAATGGACAACAAGAGGTCACTCGTTGTCATCCAAATCCCTCCGCAACAGTTGGAGTCGAGTATCCCGAAGACGGACTCAACGAACCTAAAGGTCTGTCGATTTCTACTCTACAGAAGGGATCCGTTGACTGACATCAGCAGAGTTGTCGTCACACACAACGGCACGGGATCTATAAATGTGACTACAGTTGAGATACAGGAGATCAGCAACAATGAGGCGAACATCGCATACATCGGACAACCCATCAATCCGTTAAGCCCTGAGAAAGCCCTTACCGTTCAGTCATATCCGGCCGCCTCTAAGGAGTTGCGACAACTCGAGAGTGAACTCAATCCGAGCCAAACACTCACTCCTTTGGAATACATTATACTCTTCTTTGCGGCCATTAATGTAATTCTAGTGCACTGTCTGTATGTCATCCCCTGTGCGGACGTGTTTTGCCACGACTTCAGCGAAGGCTTCTTCCCGTCCCTCTTCACGGGTCTGACGGCCAGCACCGGCACTGCCCTCGTGTTCGTCATTCTCTGTGTTTTGTATCGCTATTGCGTTAAGAGAGGCCTCTATTCGGCTAAAGGCAGGGGTTGTTGTCTATGCGTCCGATACCTCTACCTATTCCTCCTAATCCTGTTAGGTATGGGTGCGGGAGGTGTGGCCGCGTATTTCGCGTCCGAGAACCGCAAACTTCCCAAAGAAAACGGCGCTCAGAGTTACGCCCACGAGATCTATTGGCTGATGAGTGTCGGCATCGCTATCGGAGTTTATTTCTTCTTCTGGATCCCAATCCTCTCAATAATCGCTTATTTGATGGACTTCTTCAGAGAGAGCGAAGACTCGCCGGCGACGCCGACAGATCCCAACCTATTGAAGGCCTCGAAGACTACACGAACTGAGGAGGAAGACGAGGCCGGGACTGACTATTATAATACACTAATGAAAGGCAATCAGAAAGTGAAGTCTATATCACAATACGCCGGCATTTCCGGCAAAGGGTCCAAAGGCTCATCAAAACCGGCCACAAAGGCTTCACCGAAAGATAACGTGAAGAGGACGCCATCGACTGAGTCAACCGGTTCTGGATATTACAAGCAACTGATGAAACAACAGGGAAAGGTTAAGTCGGTCTCACAATACCAGGGCGTCGGCAAGTAGTGGTCAACCCATGCCATCAATTCACTCGCAAACAAATCTCTATTTATTTGACTTTCATTTAGATTTCAATATTTTCTTTTCATTAAACTTTTCATTCATTTTAATCCTTATTTAAGACAAACTTTTATAATTAAAAAAAAGTGTAGCAATAATTTTATATTAAACACCTATAGTTATGACAAATGAATTGTTTAAAATTAAACAAATGATTAAACTTTTAATTGAAACATAAATCTGAGGAAATGGACACAAAATATATACAAAACTCGGAAGATATTCATCAAAATCTAAACGTCAACTCAATTGTAGCGCAAAATTCAGAGACATTTGCGGCAATACTCGGGCGACGCCACGGAATAGTCACCCGCCGTGAAGAGGTGTGTGTTTGATGAGAGGTAATGAAGCAAATCGTGAATGTGTTTCGACATCAACTCCACCATCGGCTCATTGAGCGGAATGAATGCTAAGAAGTTATTGATTCGCGTGAATAACCGCAACAAATGTATGGCCCCATAGATGGCCGACATCTGGATCCCGGTGTTGGTGTCCTTGTGGTGGACCAGAAGCTCTTGGTATTGGATTCGCTCGAACTTATACAACAACTGACTGCCAATCATGGCGTTGAAGAAGCCTTTGATGCCAGCGATCACTTCGAGGATAACGCTCTCCTCGGAAGCGCCGCCGCTTTCGGCCACCTTTTGGCGCATATAGTCGTCGAGTATTGTCTCCACCGACGTCTTCGCCGGCAAGTCGTACAACATCTTCAGCCGCGTAATCAGATCCCAGTCGTCGACTAAACACGGCTTCAGTGCGTCCGGTATTTTGATCCTAATCTCCAGTTTCGTGGTAAACGAGTCCTCAATAGACATAATCCGAGCAATTGTTTTGCGTTTCTTCTTCTTCCTGTCTGTGGATCCGTTGCTCTCATTGTCTGCAAAGAGAAGGCAAACCTTAAGACCAAATGAATGCCACAAACGCGAAGACAAACCGTTAGAACTGTCGCCAGATTTGGTCCCATTCTTGACGGCCGACGACGACGTCTTTGTGCGCCGATTGGACCCATCGGTGGCCGTCGCCGGAGTCGCGTCTTTGACGGCGCCATCCGTGGTCTGAGCGGTCGTTGTCTTGCGTTTCTTGGCGTTGGAAGCGTTCGCCTGTTTGACGGCTTGTAGTGATTGTCTGAGCTCTTGCTGGCGCTTTAGGTTCTGGTCGTTGAGCGCCATAATCATCGACTCGTCGACCCATTCGTCCCAAGACTTGTTCCAACCGTTGTAGTGGACGTAATAGCGGTACGAGTTGTCGATATGGATCCGCTTCAGACACTTGGCCTCATAGATGAGCGGCCCGTGGAAACAGAGCACCCGTTCCTCCAACTCATACTTGAATCCATTGCCACCACCGGTGCCGCTGTGGTCACTACCACTCGTGCCCGCGCTTGAAGTGGTGGCCATCGGATGGGATGAGCCGGTGATGCGGTTAGGGATGAGATAATGGATGAGACCAGAGATGGCTCGCAATGGATGAGTGAATGGACTGTGAATTGAAAACAATTCACTCAACGCTTACCCAACATATCCATAGCAACCGCACAAATGCCACACAATTGGCGCCCCTTTTGAATGTATGGCTCATAGAGTCATGGCTTCAGGAGTTGGCAGAAGTGCTGTGAATACGGAAATAATGGCTAATATTTAAGATATAATTTAGTTTTTGGGATCAGATTTGATGAGTGGATGTCGTGTTGAATGATATTTGCAAACAATCATAGATTAAAGGCATTGAAATCAAAGACATAAACAAATACTTACGCTTTGGTTGTGAAACCAATACACGAATAGAGGAGTGGATTGACGGCCGACTCTTTGATTAGTTGACGAACTAATGGGTGCCGACTGTCCACTCGTGGCATATATCTTAGGGAACGGACTATAAGTTTCCGATTGATCACCCGTTCAGTCAATGGACTCGATGTTTGGTGGACTTTGTCTGTCAATCCATTAGTGTCTTCATAAGAGGTCTTCAGTTACTCAACTTTTAATGATATTGTGTAATATGAAACTTTGTATAATTATTATTATATTGATAATTAATGGTATTTTCATATAATGCTTTTTAGGTTTTTATTTTAGGTATTGTGTTAATTAATTTTAATAGGTTTATTATATTAATGATAAAATAACCTACTAATTGTATAACATTGACTTTATTAATATTGTGTTCATACACACCATTCAGGGGGTATGAGCTGATCAAGGTCCATATTTTCCAACATTATAAGGGATTTATAGATATTTGATAATACAAATTTAATATTATTATTAATTTCACAATCTTGAATATTACTATGACTTGTATAGCATATACGAATAAAAAATATTTTAACTTTTGAATAGTTTTATGCTGGTAAAAAAATTCAAAAACAAATAACTTTATCAAAATATATTTTTACACTCAATAATAAATGCAAAGTGCCATTATATTTATCATACAAAATATTAAAACTGTATTATTTGTTTATGTATATGAATAACAAATATGATAGCATTTGAATAGCAATATTAAAAATGTCAAAAGAAATAAATAAATTTTATTCAAATAACAATATTAAATTTATGGTAATAAAAATATTGTAATGCCGATCGATATAACTTCTAAAAACTACACTAATATAAGGCCTTAAACTTTGTACCAATCGGTCGCCAATACATTCCGTTCACACCTCTATACCTCTATAGACCTCTATACTGTCAAAATCCCTATAAAGTCGTCTAGGGCTAGTTGTGTCTGGTCAAATGCAATATTGTCTTGGATTACTATCAGGAAGTAAGCTAGTCACTTTTGAGTGTGATTAATAGACACGCAATTATTACCAACAATACCTAGGTCAGGTTGCAATAACTAACCCACATATAAATTCCAATTGGCACTCGATAACATTGCAAACATATAACCTGTAACCAGGGTACATATTACTTTAATAGCAGAGTCTTAGAAATAATAAACCAATTAAAATTATGACCTAGATTTTAACCTTGACCTTGGTTTAGAATAAAATTTAAATTAATCTTTATAAATTGTCTTATACCCCATATCCACGGAGTCTGTTTATAATGATTAGTTTCCAACAATAAAATCCAATAATAGACTTATAATATAACGATATTAATTAAACATTTATCTTGATGTTTGTATTCTTTATAAACGTAAATGTAATATATTATTGAATTATAACTTTTATTCAGTAAGTTCGTTAACCTATAACAATGATACTAAAATAAATTGTCTATTTTAAATTTGTACACTATATAAATCAATATTTTAAATACAAATCATGTAAACAAATATTTTCAGTATTATATTGTAAGCCAATTTAAATTATATATATAATTATATAAATTTATACATATAATGAAGCATAGTATACAGTATAGTGTAATCATAACATTCTATATAAATTATAGATTTAATATAGTGTACACGTTAATAATTTTGTACATTTTATGCACTCATATACCGTATTTATATACAATATTCATGCTTTAATATTTTTAAAAAGAATATACTGTAAAATAATAATAATACACTATAATAATAATTTTAATTATATACCATAGCAGACATAATTTGTAAATATATTTTAACAAGGAAACAAATTTCATTAATTTTTTAAAAATAAGTCAATAAATATCGTAGTCACTATAACTATACGCGTAGCGAGATCCATTTAGGTAGGGTCACTATGTCGTACAAAAACACCAATTTAACTAAAACAACAGTTCCCATAATCGATATACTCAGAAATATAAAGTCGATGATATATGTATAGATGGAGACCCCAGGGGTAGGTGTCGTACAGAATGTATGTATCGGGGGATGGATGCGGAAGCCGCGTATAACGCACCGATACCTCATAGGCTGGGCAACAGTGCCGGTAGAGTTGTGTGCAGTGGTAGGGATGTTAGCGGTAGTCGTACGGTTAATCGAACTTACTGAATAAAAGTTATAATTCAATAATATATTACATTTACGTTTATAAAGAATACAAACATC
>CAJPVJ010003893.1:0-10327 GCA_905397405.1 Oppiella nova | reverse complement strand
GATATAACGCTTACCACCGAAGCAGACAATACTGTAAAGACTATCGTTGAGGACGAGTCGGACACAGAGGTTGTGGTCTATAATCATATCACGTAAAGGCTTATTGTGTTATGTGTTGTCTTTGGATTATACAGACAATAGACACGACACCACTGGTGAGGAATGTTAGCTCCCGGGGCCACACAAATAGCGCATCCATTTCCCATCAAACTGTTCCCCAAACCAATGCAAACGAATCGGCGCCCAATGGGATGACCACCGAAATAGTGGCCATAGAATCAAATGGTGATAATGGGACGGAGGACAGGGAGGGACGAAACACTACAAAAGCTTTAATAGACACGAAGACATCGATGGCTAAATCGGCGACCAATACAAACAGCCCTCCACTGAACCTTTGGAACCGTTGGACACATCGATGGAAGTGTCCAGACGTGAAGAATCAGTGTTTGATTTGATTGAACCGGAGTTTGAATTTACCGCCGAAGCAGACAATGATTGCGAACTCATGGCTGAGGATGTGGTGGACGCACCGGTGCGTAAGGCGGTCGACGTACTCGACAAGAGGTGGAGTATCAACAATCGGGTCGAGTATCTGATCCAATGGCATGGTCTCGGTGTCACCCAAAGCTCGTGGGAATGTATGTCTTTGTGTCTTACCATTGATTATGTCTTAAGAATGCATTCATTAATTGTTTTTATGTTTTATTTGATTCCATAGCTGAAGACAGTCTCGATTGTCCGGTGATTATCATTATATATTGGGAATGTATGTCTTCGTGTCTTACCATTGATTATGTCTTAAGAATGCATTCATTAATTGTTTTTATGTTTTATTTGATTCCATAGCTGAAGACAGTCTCGATTGTCCGGTGATTATCATTATATACAATATATGGTGTCTTAAGTGTCGTATAGTGTCTTACATCTGGTTATCACAGAAACTGATCGATGAATACAACAGGACTTCGAAGGGATTGAAGACAATTAAGAGGAGGTTATGGTGTGACTCACGGCCCAAGAGTAACGGTGCGTCCGATAGTGAGACTCAACTGCCGGCTCGCAGTCCGGAACCATTGGAATCAATGTTTGAGGATTCGTCGGACAACATGTCGACTGAAGTGTTGGTATCGATGTCACCGAAACTGGTAATTGACTTCGAGGAATATAATGACAATATGGAAGGGGTGGGGATCTGTTCATTAATTACGTAAACCTCTTATAGTAATACATTATCTCATGACATGTGTTGATGTCTTTGAATGGCAGTCAATCATCCGCAATGAGTGGACACCGGAATCAGTGCCGATAGGAGTGTCCGAATCGATGGTCACTGAAGAGGTCCATGAGGTCTATGATGAGGCCGAGTATGTGGTGGAAGCAGTGGTCGACAAGAGATCTGTTGACAATAAGACTGAATATCTGATCCAATGGCAAGGATTCGATGACAACCACAACACGTGGGAACGTATGTATTGTGTCTGACCATTGATTGTCTTATAATTGCATTCGTTAGTCGTTTTTCACTTTTATCTCATTCATAGCCCAAGAGTTTCTCAACTGTCAGGTGATTATCACTAAACTATCGGACCTAATGTCTTGTGTCCAATGGTTTTGATTATCGATTACAGGAACTGATCGATGAATACGAACAGTGGGTGAAAGTGTCGGAACCGACACCACAGTCATCGACATCGCCGCTGCACTCAAGCCCTCCGAGCGCTTCCAATGAGTCCATAGAATTAGCGAAAGCTTTAAAAACGCCGCCACTGTTAGCACCGGTATCTCCAGAAACTACCGCAACTTCGGGAGCGTCGATGGGAACACCGCCTGAATTGTCGCGTTATATGTGGTCACTGGGCCTGACATCTACTTCTGAATCGATAGCCTCCGGAACAGACACTCGGAGGGAACGGGAGGCGGATGTGGAGTACGACGACGATAAGGACGAGTATGTGGTGGAAGACATTCGGGCGAAGGGCTACCGAAACGGACGGGTCGAGTATCTCATCAAATGGCAGGGATTGGACGAGAGCTACAACTCGTGGGAAGGTATGTCTCAATGAAGTTACCATTGTTTCGGTCTTAAGATAATTGTTTTGTTTGTATCGATTGCCAGTCAAAGACACGCTGATCGAGACGTGCGACTGTCAGGTGATTATAGCGCCGGTAGCTCAAGATGTCTTCAACTCTTGACTAATATGTCTTATTGTCTTATCTACAGAAACTGATCCACGAATACGAGTTGTCGTTGAAGTCATCGACGTTTCCGGTGGCGACCCAAAGCTTACGGTCGTTGGGGTCGTTGTGCGCCCACCGGAGCTCCGGTACGTATGACCGACCGGTGAGTCCCAGAGTCGGGTCCCGAGTACTGCGGCCACGGGTTAACCGGAAGTACGTACACTTTGACAGCGATTCCGATGAATGAGTTTGTGGTTAGCCATCGATGACTATGAAGACCATGAATGGAGTGATAATATTGACGACATTTACTGACAATCAGTTTAATTATATTTGAATTTATAGTATTTGTTGTAATTATTAGGTATTAGGACTTAGGGTTACCGTTACGTTCATTCATATCGTATGAATTTGTGTATTAATTATGAGTTTTATATGAGTTTTATAGCAACACGAATGTAATATTTGTTCATTTATAGCCACGAATTGGCGAATAATAATGATTGTGTTATTAACCATTAAATTATGTCTAAATTGAATACATAAATAAAATGTTTCATATGCCTTATTTTTAATACAAATATTTTAACATTCATATTGTGGGACTACAGGCAATGATTTTCGGGTCAAAAATTTTTATTTTATTGAATATAAAGTATAGAGTGTCACATTGCATTACAACTAATATAGTGAATAACCTGAGCAAAAAAAGTTTGTTATTGAGAAAAAAAGGTTTGAATACAGTATTACCATTTGGTGGATATAAATTATGTACGAATAATTTTAATGTTTAAATGTCAGATTATACTTAGAAATTAACTAAATTTTGAAAAAATTGAACTAAAATATCTAAATAATGAACTAATTAACGATATTGTTAATTAAATTAACTTAATAATGAACGAAATTTACTCATTTATTTAGTTAATTTGGTTCACAATTTAATAAATTTAGTTCATTATTAGTAAATTTAGTCTATTATTAAGTTAATTGTTAATTTAGTTAAATGAACATATTTAACTAAATTAACAACATAGTTAACTAAATTAACTTAATAATGAACTAAATTTACTAAATTGTTAACCAAATTAACTAAATAATAATCTTAGTTAACTAAGTATTTAACTAAATTAACAAAACAGTGAACTAAATTAACTAATAATCTAAATAGTGATTATGTGAATTTATTTCACATCAATTATAACATTAAAATAAAATAAATAATTAAATGTTTTCCAATCACAACACCATTAATACACACAACACATGCTTTCAAATCACATGAAATATTTTGTAAATATATCACATAAAATAAGTCATAAGTTTGCCTTATCTGAAGTGAACACTCATTACTTTCATATAAAATCTGTTTAATGCAGTAGTTTTCTACACCTAAATCCCCGAAAATCATTGCCTGCATGTGGGACAATAAATGTGTGCATTCATTGTATTCATATGGTATGGAAATTTTTAATGAAATTGTGTTATACTGTAAAATCGATCTAGTGTATAAAAGTTTTAAAAAATTGTGCAAGTCAATAATTTCGAATTTCCATTTTGAAAAATTGGTTCATGGTTAAAATTTAAACTTGCAATCCTTGTATTTGTAAGATAGTGTCAGGGCTTTAACATTTCAGTTTGAGTTTACTTTTGGTTCAATTTATTTAATTGTAAATTATGATCAGGGCATTCATTAGCTTATTTTTGATTCAAATTAAATGCCAGTATTTATAACTTTTGTATGTTAATCAATAAACACATTATTTTTAAAAATAATACTTTTAGCAATTTGCAATATAGTTTACTACCGGTAATATATCATTAGCTTATTTTTGATTCAAATTAAATGCCAGTATTTATAACTTTTGTATGTTAATCAATAAACACATTATTTTTAAAAATAATACTTTTAGCAATTTGCAATATAGTTTACTACCGGTAATATATATTTTATTAAAATGCTAAATTTTATTTATTAAAACAATTTTAACCATTATTTTCATAAAAATGTTAGATTTACAATATTATTAAAAACATTTAGTCTAAAAATAAATATAATTTACTTAATACTATTAATGACTAATAAGTACTTTGTGTTCAGTAATAGACTACTTTATAAAACTTTATTAATTTAACTAAATACGTTAGTAAGAAAAAATATATTACAAAAGCATTAACATAATTAATGGTGTTATCATAACATTTATAGCTAATAGTCATAAACATTACTCTACTAAATATTATAATTCACAGAATATTCTTTAATATAATATATTATATATAATTTATATTATATTACAAAAGATCGCTGATAATAATGAATGAATGTAATGATAAATTGTAATAAAATGTATTATACACATTTTTACAATAATTTTTACAATAAGACTATTTAGTGCTCATAATCATTAATATTCAAATAATTTATAGCCTAATATAAATCATTGGTTATAGCGGGGATACCAGGGTATTAAAATTAAAAACTATAGAATCATAAAAATATATTAAAATGATAAAAATGATGGAATAAAATATTTTATTAAAATTATGTACTTTCTTAATTATTAATTTTTTTATATTAAAAGTTTTGATCCTAAATTTTATTGTTCTTGTTTATTTTTTTATCATTAATATCACTGCATAATTTACTTAATGGATATCCCGTGATAACCAATACAATATACGGTAAATTCAATTTAACAATTTCTATTAAACATTAAAATAAATACAATAATGAATATAATAGTGTACAGTATTAAAATACAATATTATACATTTACATTTTTTGTATTCATAATTAAATTGATTGCAAATCCCCAAAAGCACTACATTTCCAGTTATAAGTACTAAATGATGTCATGGACTGTAATATCGTAAACAAAATTCTCATTTAATTAATTGTATTCATATTTTATTCAAAAAATATATGCAAATCATATATTTTATTTTTAGTATTTGAGTTAATAATTTGTATAATGTGCTGGTTGTATTACACTGTATTATAATATTATGTGTAACTAACCCTCGGAATAATTCTGCATATATTAGCACTGTTTACACAAGTTTTATAAAATTATTTTTCAAATTATTCAAATTCTATAAATAGGTTTAAAAGCATTGAATATATTAATGAGAATTTATGTTGTACAGTATAGTAAGTAGACGTAAAATTGTGTACTTGTTTAAAAACTTATTTATAAACTTAAAAATGTTTTTATTTATTTATTTTAAACTACAGAAAATGAACAAAAACTGTATTCGATGGACAGACACCAATCTATTAACACATGCACCCGGTGCCATCGATACCAAATGCCACATAAGGATCGCTATATTTTATTCACAAGTATTTAATTTTTAAAACAATTTTCTAATTAAACAAATAATATTGAAAAATGTTTTTATAGATTCACGTCATAAATAATAAGTTGTTTGAAATATGCGACGAATTCTCTGCAATCATTGAATTGTTTTATAAATATCTGAGATGCAGGTAACATATCACCTAGATTCTAATAATATTGTAATAATAATTATTAATTGTAAAATATATTTATAGTATAGAGTTTATAATCCCTGGTGACGAGGTTGGTGGTGTTTTATTAGATAATGGTACTTGGACAGGTATCATGCGTAAATTTTATGAAAATGTAAATATAATAAATTTTAAAATTTTATTAAAAAACAACTTAACTAGATACGCTTATTTATTTTATAGATAGTAGATTTATCTGGTTCATTTATGGCCTACACAAATGATAGATTGACAATAGGGGAGTCAATATACCCACACATAGTCGGCAATCTAATCACAATATTATCTAGCGAAGTTCAACAAGCTAGCACATTCACCTTGTTCAGTTCATTTCGTACATCAACGTGGCTGGCCATTTTATTTGTGTTTGTTATATGTGTCACAATAACTGTCATTAACGCCCGATTTAAACACCAAAAACTGGATAAATATTTTGATTTGACCGAGGCAACCATATGTGTTATACTCGACAGCATACTGGTGCTCATCGGGAAACGTAAATACTTTTTATGAACCAGTATCATTTTTACCGTAAAAAATAAAAATTGTTTACTATTCAAAAATCTAGCTATCATAAGCAAATGCATACGAACTGGATCAGTTGCAAAAATAGTGTTTGCCCTATGGTTTACAAACTGTCTATTTTGGGAGCAATTATTCATTAGTGAATTCCTGTCCAACCTGGCCACAATACCCTTGTCCACCATCAATAGTCTCCAGGATATAGTGGATGATGATAGACAGCTAACAGTGCTCATCGAGAAAACAGGGTTCGCCTACAATGTATTTTTAAAAGTAATGAATTTTTATTATAATTATTTTGATTGAATTAGATTTAGTAGATAAATAAATATTTACTTATTATACTGTAAATAATGAACTGTACCTAAAAACCTATTTTATACGGTAATTTTTATAAGTAATTGACTTTACAATAAGTTTTAAGTCTATTAACTTATAAATAGAGTTTCATGAAATATCCTATAAATGCCAAATATTATATTAATAAATTTTTATAGTTAGCTAGTTACAGCGATTTATAGAAAATCTTACTAAACTCTAATATTGTTTATTTTTAGGATAATTATCCAGCATTGAAATACAAGAACTATTTGGTGTATGATTTAAATTCACTGAAATTTCTGGAGCCTATCATCGATGGGACGGCCGTATTGATCGCCGACGAGCCGGTGGTCGAAGACCTCATTTACCTCAACCCCACGCTATCGCTACATAAGTCGCGCGACAACTCTATGCTTATGAACGCCGGAGTATTCGTACGCAAAGGGCTCAACCCTCACGTGAAACACCGTTTCAAACAAAAGTAATGCCATAAAAATTATTCAAATTATTATAGTGGGCTAACTCGCAAGCAATGAAAAAATAAATAACTACTGAAAATAAACAGCATTATTATTTAACCTCAGCGTTAATAATAGCTTAATAGTGCTAAATAGTTGTGCCCGGTTATATTAGTGCAGAATTGAAATTTAAATTCTATATTCACAAACAAAATAAAATATCATTTTATCATAATCTAAAATAACTATATTTATAGTGCTTTATACTACTTGTTTAATATGTGTTAATTTCATAACCAGGTTCACTATGATGGAGGAGACAGGACTATTATTATGGCGAACGAGAGTTAATAAAATGATAATCAAGATGGAAGATAAATTGCACACAAATAAAATTGAGCATAAAAGTGACCATGGTAAGAGCGAGGACAAATTTCGTCAATTAAAAGTGGGCGATATTAAGATATTTATCTACGTATCTATCTTTGGCATAACATTAGCCGGGTGTGCATTAGTGGGTGAAAGTTTGTATAATCGTACCGATCATGGAAATCGTATAAATAAATTGCGAGCTTTTAAAACTAATTTTTGATTAATTTAATTAAATTGACTATTAAACTAAAAATATATATTATAAAACAATAAAGCATTAGATTAATTAGTATTATAATATAATTTTAAAAGTTTAAATAAAACATAATTGTTATACAGTAGTGAAAGATTATACGATATGTTTATTAAAATTAATTTAAAATAAAATATGTATAATGTGTGTAGAAGTGTGATTAAATCAATAATTACTAACAATATCATTTTACTGTATAATAAATAAGTTTAGTAAAAATATTTTCTTAGTTATTCAACAGGTCAGCATGTTTATTTAATTATTAAAATATACAAAAAATTATATATTTATTTTAGGAATATTATTTTTACTAGACCTCCAGATATAAATAAACTCATAATTTATTCACGGAATTCCCACGTTTAATAAAATAACAATAATTATATTAATAAATACAGTACCAGAAATATACTGTATTCACCACAATGCAAAATGTAGAGTAAAAGCAACTCATTTTATTTGTCATAATTAAATTGATTGCAAATACAAAATAAGGGATTTATTTCTATATTATTACACAATGATGTCATAGACTGTAATGTCGTCAATAAAGTTCTCATTTTATTAATTATATTCATATTTTTGTAACAGATCTATGAAAAGCATTTAATTTGTTACTTGTGTTACTAATAGTTTTACAACAAAAATCATATTAATAAAAGTTCTTGATTTTATGTGCAAGTAACTAATCAAAAAAGTTATTACATTGTAATTATCCATATAGACTGGGTAATTATTATATAAAATAATTTAAATTATATGAATAAAGTTTCAACAACTAAATCAGTTAATATATTAATTTGTATAATTAATAAAAGTTAATAACATTTAAAAATTATTTTACTAAACACCCAGACAATGAACAAAAACTGTATCCAATGGACAAACACCAGTGTACTTAACCATACCCACGGCGCGGGAGATAACAAGTGCTACATAAGGATCGCTATATTTAATTCACTAGTATTTAAATTTATTATAATACAAAATAAAATAATCATGTATTGCTAAATTATGATATTATGTTATAAATGTTGAAATAGATTCATGCG
This sequence comes from Oppiella nova, assembly GCA_905397405.1. Taxonomy (NCBI): domain Eukaryota; kingdom Metazoa; phylum Arthropoda; class Arachnida; order Sarcoptiformes; family Oppiidae; genus Oppiella; species Oppiella nova. Next base: position 1,633 of record CAJPVJ010003893.1, on the reverse strand, counting down.
ATAAATGAAAATTTGTTTGAAATATGCGATGAATTCTCAGTAATCATTCAATTACTATATAAATATCTAAAGTGCAGGTAACATTTAGAATTTTTAAATAAATTTATAAATTTATAATTAATTATTTTAAATTTATTTTATTTATAGCATAGAATTTATAAGTCCTAGGCAACAGGTCGGTGGTGTATTAGAAAATGGTACATGGACAGGTATCATGCGTGAATTTTATGACAATGTAAGTATAATAAAAGTTTGTAGCACTTTAAAAAATAATCTAAACTAGTAAAATTTATATTATTTAATAGAAAGCTGATTTATCAGGAGCGTTCATGGCTTATACTAACGATAGATTAATAATAAGCGAGGCTATATACCCCCACATTGTAGGCAATATCATCACGATACTATCAGGTCACGTTCAGCAAACTAACAAATTTACATTGCTCAGTTCATTTCATATATCAATGTGGGTGGCTATAGTGGTTGTGTTTGTTATATGTGTTACAATCACTGTATTTAATGCTGGGATTAAATGGATTAAAGAAAACAAAAGGGATAAACATTTTAATATATACGAAGCTATTATATGTATTATACTCGATTACATACTGGTGCTCATCGGGAAACGTAAAGAAAATTTTATAATTATATTAACAAATTTAGTTTAATAAACAACTATTCTGAGTATTATGAATTTACTGTATATATATTTTAATATATAGCTATTATAAGTAAATATGTACGAACTGGATCAGTTGCAAAAATATTATTCGCCCTATGGTTCACAAACTGTCTATTTTGGGATCAGTTATTCGTCAGTGAATTCTTGTCCAACTTGGCTACCATTCCCTTGTCTACCATCAATAGTCTCCAGGATATAGTCGATGATAATAGGCAGCTAACGGTGTTCATCGAGACAATGGGTTTCGCCTATAATATTTATTTAAAGGTATCCAAACATCTAGTTTATTTCAATAAACTATTTTACTTAAATTATCAACTAGCACCACGAATAGATAATGATATTATTTTAATTTTCAGGATAAATACCCGCAATTGAAATACAAAAACTTTTTAGCCTATGATTTAGATTCAGTCAAATTTCTGGAGCCCATCATCGATGGGACGGCCGTATTGATCAATGATGAGCAGGTGGTCGAAGAGCTCCTGTACCTCAACCCCACGCAATCGCTACATAAGTCGCGCGACAACTCCATGCTTATGAACGCCGGAGTATTCGTACGCAAAGGGCTCAACCCTCACGTGAAACACCGTTTCAAACAAAAGTAATATCATAAAAAATATTTTTAAAATATTTTAACATGGATAGGCCCATAATATTTAGTAAAATAATTTATTGTCTAAAGTGTATTAAAAATAAATTACAAGCCGTGTATGCAATTTATAATTTGTTTATTATTAGAATGACNAATTATTTTTAAAATATTTTAACATGGATAGGCCCATAATATTTAGTAAAATAATTTATTGTCTAAAGTGTATTAAAAATAAATTACAAGCCGTGTATGCAATTTATAATTTGTTTATTATTAGAATGACTATATGGACAAAAAATTTCAAAAGAGGCACTTCTCATGCATACTGTAAAACTTCAGTAAAATACTTTAGCATT
>CAJPVJ010003892.1:0-10329 GCA_905397405.1 Oppiella nova | reverse complement strand
ATAACATTTTTTGATTGTGTTTACAGATTATACTCATCAGCAAAGCCTATGCTAACAGTGGCCGACCCGCAGCTCATCAAACAAATTCTGGTCAAAGATTTCAATGCGTTTCGTAACCGACCCGCACTTCCCGGGCACGATAGGCTGACTTTGTCCAAAGCTAGGGATAATTACTGGAAGAGGCTCCGGGCGATAGTCAGCCCTACCTTTACGTCCACAAAGTTGAGGGGAATGTATGCTCTGATCAACCATTGCTGCGAAGACTTTCTGAATACCTTAGATAAGGATGTGTCGAATGGTATGAATGAAGTCGAGTTGACGCGACTGATGGGCGCCTACACTATGGATGTGATCGCCAGCTGTGCCTTCGCTACCAAAACCAATACATACGCCGATCCTAACAACCCGTTCACCACCAAAGCCAACAATCTGTTAAATGTTCCCGTTTGGAAAGGGATGTTATCATATCTGTTGCCATCATTTATCGTAAACACCGGTATATTCCGTCAAATTCGAAACACTTCCGACAGTGACTTCTTCATCGATTTCACGAGATGTCTAATACGGAAGCGAAAGGCAAACAATGAGAAACACAACGATTTTCTGCAACTCCTGATAAATGCCGAGAGAAGTGATGGCGATATCCGAGAGGCCAGTGATGCCAATGAAGCACATCATGTGAATGAGGGCAGGGATGAGATGATAGCCGATACCGAGGCCTTCGCAGGAGTGGTGGCGAAGAAGTTGACTGAAGACGAGATATTAGCGCAATGTTTCCTCTTCTTCGTCGCCGGTTACGAGACAACTGCCACTACTCTGTCGTACTGTACGTATGAATTGGCTCTCAATCTGGGACTTCAGGACAGACTCTATGAGGAGACCAAAGACGTGTTCAACGAAAAGGGAGAAATCGATTACTCAGTGCTGTCGAGACTACCATTCATTGACGCACTTCTGTCCGAAACTCTTCGCAGTTATCCACCAATACTTCGTCTTTTGAGGGAAGCCATGGAAGACGTAATGTTAGGCAATACTGGAGTTAAGATCGAGAAGGGGATGTCCGTCGAAATTCCTGTATATGCCATACATCACGACCCCGACCACTATCCGGATCCATTTACCTTCAGCCCGGATAGGTTTATGCCCGCAAACCGGGATCACATCCAAGCCTACACTTACCTGCCTTTCGGATCGGGTCCACGAAATTGCATTGGAATGCGATTCGCGTTATTGTCAGCAAAGCTCTTGTTAGCGAAGATCTCACATTCGTTCCGCTTCTCCAGAGTCACCGACACTGACGTCCCCGTAGTCTTCAATAAGGGTCGCCCTATATGTCAGGCCAAACTGCTTGTGGTCGGCATTCAGAAACGATAACCTAATTTAGGTCTATATTTAATATGCTATTACTAATGCATGAATTTAGTTATATGAATCATATAATATGATACAGATTATTTTGATATAATGTTTTGTTTCACAATAGCCACAGTATTTTGAATATATTTATAATCTAAATATAAAAACTCGTCTAATTATTATACTAAATATATCACAATTTAATTTGTTCATAATTCTAATATATATTTACAGTATATTTTAATAAAATATATTAAATTTCATTTAGATTTACTAATTTATGCATACTATAAGTTATAGCATTACTAAATGTAAATGATACCTACTTTTGAAACATACTGATGTAGACACTTTTTTGAAAAATCATTTAATAGAGATGTATTAAATCTATAATTTTATTAAAAGTACACAACACTAGTAATATAAACTATTTATACAAAAATTAGTGACTGAATTTGCAAGCTATTATTTTATTACAGGACCTTTATATTGGTGATATAAAAGACCTTTATAGTCACTATCATAGACTATGATGCTAAATATTATGCGTTTTATAGTGAGTATGTGTATTTAAATAAGATTAATTATAGAAGTTTTATTGAATGCAATACAATTTTGGCAAAATACTATTTAAAGATTGTTGTATAACATAAAAATACTCATTTTAATAAATATAGTAGTTTTATAAAGTTAATTATTTATAATTTAATTAGTTTGTACGGATATCTCGAATTTATATGATTAATAGTTTAGGTTATTTAAGTTTATAAAGAAAAAAAATTCAGATTTTAACATAGCCTGTTCACCTCACGTCCCCACCATAACATTACATTTATGGCAAATGTCCTCCTTGTGGCTGTGATTTCTGGTCACCGTAACAGATTATACAGATAATATTATTAATATACTAAAAATAACATAAAGTTCTTGATTAATTATTATAAACTTCTTTATAAAATTCAATACATTATATCATTTTATTGAGTTGTTTAACGATTATTCAATTTTGAAAATATGTAAAACTAAAACTAGTTTGAGGTCTAAATTAACTTACAATGCGTTAACGGGAAGTGTTATTCAGTTAATTAAATAAAATAAACTAGATTATACTCGTATGGTATGGTATATTAAGATTGTCCAGGTCCGATAATCTAGCGGGATGTCTTAGATGTCCAAATCGGTGATTATATTAGGAGCGTGCTATAAAAACTCTATACATTTTTGCATTGTTAAATCACTTAAGTTTATAATGAGACACAAAAAACTAGCGTTGTAACAAATTTAGTAATATGTACAATATTTTAAATGAATTGTAACTGTTAGTGTGGCTCGGATTAATATGAATGTGCATCGTAGAACATAACTAACCTTATTATTTGTAACCTATTTATGCGCCCAGACCTACAGTTCCCGACGCGGTTAAGAAATGTCGCACGGCAGGAATTAAAGTGATCATGGTGACCGGGGATCACCCCATAACCGCCCAGGCTATTGCCAAATCCGTCAACATATTCACGCACTCACACCGTCGGTCCACAATAATATCGGCGCCGCAAACGGACGCACAGATACGCGGGAACACCGCCTCCATTGTGGTGACGGGTGAGGACCTCACCGTTATGACTGACCCGGAGCTCAGGGCGGTGCTCGCCGATTACCAGGTACCTAATCAAACCATACATACATTATTTAAAAATGTAAAATGTGTTTAAAAATATGTTTTTCGCAAATCAGGAGATAGTGTTCGCGCGGACGTCACCGCAACAGAAGCTCCGGATTGTGGAGAACTGCCAATACTTGGGCCAAATCGTGGCCGTGACGGGCGATGGGGTCAACGATTCGCCGGCGCTTAAGAAGGCCGACATCGGCATAGCCATGGGAATCACGGGTGAGCTATCACTGACAAAGCAAGCGATCTCTCTCTCTCTCTCTCTATGTCTAAATACAACCTCGGTGATAAAACAGTATTTTTTAGCAAATGAGTAATTTATTCTGACAATGCCCAGGGTCGGACGTGTCGAAACAGGCGGCCGACATGATACTAATGGACGACAACTTCGCGTCCATTGTGTTGGGCATCGAAGAGGGCCGACGGATATTCGACAACATGAAGAAGATCTTGGTGTACATTATGACGGGCAGTGTATGTACGCTATGGCCGTACGTACTGTACCTCATATTCGGCTTCCCGCTGGCCATGGGTGAGGTAACGGTGCTGTTGGTGTGTTGCGGCACCGACATCATGCCGGCCATATCGCTGAGCTACGAAAAGTCCGAGTCGGACGCCATGGTATTACGGCCCCGTAGGCCGGGCGTCGATCGGCTCGTAACGGGACCGCTACTCTTGAGGTAGTGTATAGTGTGGCGAATGATAATTTTTTATTAAATTAACCAAGTTACTTTTGCGGTCGTACGCAGGGCGTACGTGATGCAGGGACTGGTGCAGGTGTGCGCCGGGTACTTCGGGTACTTCATGACCTTCTGGTACGCCGGGTTTGTGCCGACTCGCATGTGGCAGATGCAGACCGACTGGGGAAACGCCGGCCTTAATATCACCAACGATTACGGCGATGTCATCGTAAGCGTGGCTAATAAATGTGTGCTTCAATGTAACAAAACTGGCATTTCCACTCGGCTTTAATAATGATTGTTTAGATTTGAAAGCAATTTATAGTCATAGGGTTTACATGAGACACGTCCTGTGAATTGCTTTTATATTTCATGTGTGAGTCCGAGTTGAAGGTTTTGTTATATTTATACACATATAGCGTTCGTATGACTAATTAAAATATGTTTAAATGATCATGCTCACACACACACAGACTTACGACCAGAGATCGGACATCTTAAGCGAGGCCCAGTCGGCCTACTTTATTATCGTAGTGATGACCCAATGGTGTGATGTAGTCGTGTGTAAAACGAGACGATTGTCTCTATTTCAACACGGATTCGAGTAATGATTATTGAGATATACATAAACTAATCGGTTAACAACATGTCCTTGCTCACTCACCACTAGTAATCATGTACTGACGTTCGCCCTGTTCTTCGAGACCGGACTACTGGTGCTGTTCTGTTACACGCCATATATCAACGATGCCCTCGCCCTGAGGCCCGTAAACCGGTGGGTGTGGCTGATGGGCGTGCCCTTCATTATATACATCTTTGTGATGGATGAGTTGAGAAGATTATTCATCAGGAGATATCCATTTTCATTTTTCACCAAGGAATGGATAACGTAACAATTAATTAGGACAATTAAAACCCGTATTAAAATGTTTGATGATAAGTTACTTGTACCCAGTAGCAAGGTTATTTTATTAAGTTAAGAAAACACGTACGAATATAAATGTATTTTGACCACAGTTAAATAGGTTAAGTTAGGTTAGGTTTAAATAATGACTTTTATTAATTGATAATAAAATTATCGAGCTGAATAATGTTTAAAAAATGTATTTTAACAAATTTATGATAATTACAATAATTTTTGAAATAAAATAATTTTTTATTTAAAACAATAAAAATTGACTTATATATTTTGTAATAAAAGGTTTGTTGAAAAATAAAACATTAATTATATGATACCAATACAATTATATTGGTGCATTACTTGCAAATGTGTTACAATATTTGTATAAACATGATCTTGTTAATATTTTGCTGATATTGAGCAAACAATTCATGTTGTTATAATATGATAAAAGCAAACATTTCCGTAAAGTCATCTGGTTCAGTTTCATTGATTTAATGGCTCAGGTTTTGATATCTTAGTTATCAAGATTGTGCACATTCTTGTGATCCATTATGAGAAAGGTTTCCGAGACCCATGATTATAATTAAATTTTACTAATTTTTCTAATTTTTAGTCAATAAAATTAATTAAAATAATAATTTTGATTTTAAAACAATATTTACAGACATAATACTGAAAATAATCAGACATTTGACACTTTTATATATAGGGTTTCATGGATATATGGTAAATGTGCTCATGAATTCTACATGTATTATACATCCAATGTATTTCTATCCACCCTAGTAATCGGACAATAAAAGTGTGATGTTTGATTAAAAGTAAAACAATTTTAATTTGGATTATTAAAATAATATTATCTTGATACATTATTCTGGATTTACAATGGAAGCAAATAAAAGGTTACCCGGATTACATATTTAAAATGAAATACTATATAATTGTAGACCATTTAAGTTATTATATACTTCAGTGAACTGTATTGTAGTTGAGAACAAATAATTAAATTGTGATATATTTAGTGTAATAATTAGACGAGTTTTTATATTTAGATTATAAATATATTCAACATAGCTCAAAATAATTTGTATCATATTATATGATTCATATAACTTAATTCATGCATTAGTCATAGCATATTAAATATGTATGTAAATTAGGTTATCGTTTCTGAATGCCGACCACAAGCCGTTTGGCCTGACATATAGGGCGACCCTTATTGAAGACTACGGGGACGTCAGTGTCGGTGACTCTGGAGAAGCGGAACTTCTGAGAGATCTTCGCTAACGCGAGCTTTGCCTCCAATAACGCGAATCGCATTCCAATGCAATTTCGTGGACCCGATCCGAAAGGCAGGTAAGTGTAGGCTTTGATATGACCCCTGTTTTCGGGCATAAACCTATCCGGGTTGAAGGTAAATGGATCCGGATAGTGGTCGGGGTCGTGATGTATGGCATAGACAGGATAAAGCTGCCTGTAAGGGAAGAGCTAGAATTCAGGTCACAACGGATTGTAATGCAGAAGGTACCGAAGGGAGTATTCTGCTTCATAACCGCCTATTAACGCTTCTCAAAGCCTGTCTTCACGCAGTTTGAATGGTAGTCTCGACAGCACTGAGTAATCCATTTCTCCCTTTTCATTGAATACACCTTTGATTTCCTCATAGAGTCTGTCCTGAAGTCCCGGATTGATGGCCAACTCATACGTACAGAACGATAGAGTGGTTGAAATTGTTTCATAACCGGCGATAAAGAATAGCAAACATTGCGCTAAAATCTCGTTTTCAGTCAACTTCTTCTCAAACACTCCACTGAAGGCTTCGGCATTGGCTGTGATCTCATCCTTACCCTCATTCACATGATGTGCTTCATTGGCATCACCGGCCTCTCGGATATCTCCTTCAGGTCTCTCGACATCCATTAATAACTGCAGAAAATCGTTGTGTATTTCCTTATTATCTCTCCTTTTCTTTATTATACTTCGCGTGAAATCAACGAAAAATTTCCTTTCAGTTAGAGTGCCGCTAACGAAACGTCGGTATAAATTAGATTTAAATATAAATGAAGGCAAAAGCAATGATAACATCCCTTTCCAAACGGCAACATTGATTATATTGAACGCATTGGTAGTGAACGGGTTGTTAGGATCGGTATATGTGTTGGTTTTGGTGGCGAAGGCACAGCTGGCGATCACATCCATACTGTAGGCGCCCATGATTTGCCCCAACTTCACTTCATTCATACCATTCGACACATCCTTATCCAAGTTATTAAGAAAGTCTTCGCAGCAATGGTTGATAAGACCATACATTTTCCTCACTTTACTAAACCTGAAGGCAGGGCTGGCTATAGTCCGGACCCGTTTTCAGTCGTCATCCCTAGCTCTGGACATATTCTTGAGGACCAGTCCATTACTCCGGGGTTGATAAGACCATACATTTTCCTCACTTTACTAAACCTGAAGGCAGGGCTGGCTATAGTCCGGACCCGTTTCCAGTCGTCATCCCTAGCTCTGGACATATTCTTGAGGACCAGTCCATTACTCCGGGGCCGTGACTGTCGGTTACGAAATGCGTCAAAATCTTTGACCAGAATCTGTTTGATGAGCTCCGGGTCGGCCACTGTTAGCCTGGGCTTCGATAATATGTATAATCTGTACATACATTCAAAAGGTTCAAAATTTGTTATTCATTTTCAAGTCATAATTACCCATAAACTTTGCCGTATGTCTTATACCACTCCATCTCCACAAATGGTCGCACTTTTAGGGCATTATTCAAGTAGTTTCCGACTATAGGTAAGGGTTTTGGACCACAAATGTGTCGATCCTTCCAATAGCTTAAGGCATTCCTCCACCAACTCAATGAATGAATGAATTTATTTCACGAAAGTTTTAAATTAATTGTAATTTATTAATAAAATCTAATAAATGTCTTACAAGTAGTAGTACGCGATCACCGCCACAATGAGTCCTATGAGACACCACTCGTATGTCTCATAAATCGGTGCCAACACTGACTCCAACAGTAGTCATAATTCACGGGATGTTTAATAAGTCTACTATTATTTTAAACTTAAATTTAAAACTTATAAATATAGAATAGTTTGCTCAATGTACTTTTATACACAATTTTTACAAGTCACACATTAAATGTTTTTTCAAAAAATTGTCAGCAAAATATGAACAAGATCCTGTTTATTGATACTATAAATAAATATTTAAAACTTAAACTAAAAATGGATCCTGTTTACGCAAAAGTATAACATTTGCAAGTAATTCACCAGCGTAATTGTGTTAGTTCAGTATCATGTAGTGTTGCCAACACTTTGTTCGGGATTGGAGGACAGAAAAGTGAAATTATTATTTAAATTATAAAAATTTTTATTTTTATTTGGTATAACAATATTTTTGGATTATTTTTAATCAATTTATCTGGTATTTAGTGATTTTATCGGAAGAATTTCATATTATAAACAGAATTAAGCTACATGAAGATTTTAATTCAAATTCAAATTCAATCTAAACAATTGTACAAAGGGGTGATTCACATATTACGTTCGCACTTGGGGGGAGGGGGGGGGGGTCGGCCAAAGCGAACTTTTGTGAACGNGTTAATAGTTAGGTTAGGTTAGGTTAGGTTAGGTTAGGCTAGGCTAAGCTAGGTTTTGTTACTAATTTCGCGATTATGTCTTTCGCGATTTTGTCCTAGAAATTTTAATTTCCCGATTATGGGTTTCGCGATTTTTAAATTCGCGATTATAGGGTAGACCCTTATTATAGAGGCTTACAAAATAACGTTATCTATTGAAATATATGCTTCCATTAAATACATTTATAATTAATGTAAAATTATAATTGAATTATTTCTAAAAATATCTGTTAAAAGTAAGCATATCTAAGATTACAAAGAAAGTTTTAAATTATTCAAGTAATTTATGTGTAGGACATTACATTGCCCTTTCCCTTACAGTTACAGTTCCCTTTCAGGCCGTTTTAAGGAGAATCCTCCAGAATGTAGGAGGTTTGGCAACCCTACAGTAGTATCATGTAATGTTAAGAAATTAATTTTCAATGCAAACTCTTACAGGTATTTCAAAATATAATATATTTAAGTTAAGTTATTTTAAGTTATATTATAAGTTATTTAAAACAATTTTTGCACATATTTTGACAATTAGATTAAAATGAGTGAACAAATAAATTGGGAGTTTTAATTTGCACTTTTTGATACCCTACTCATGAATTTATGTATATTTATATGTACTGTATAACCTTGATACAGTATTAATAATACTGTATTATGCACTACTTTCACACTAAACCTTTTGACTAATTTGTACTTGATCATTATTGTCTAGACTCTAGCATTTGTGACTTATTACATTTATGATTGCAATGATTGCAATAGATTTTCAGGTACAGTCATTTCTTTGTTAACTTAATCACAATATGCTTTACTTTATTATACTTTTGCAAATCACCGCTTAGTACACTTATGGGACTTAAATAAAATTTATGTTTTAAAGTATACTGATGTCCCTGATAAGATATATCTAACAATTATCGGCTTTTCCCGGTCATTTGGTGTCAATTTGACGCCACAAAAAAGATACCGAAAGCTTACAATTTCGTCACTAATAATACATTTAATGAATGAATGAAAACACATTTAAATGTTTTATTCATTTCTTGTAACACTGGCTGATCTGTCATTTTTGATACCTTTCACTGATCAATAAAATAAGTTATTTAAACCATACCTTAATTATTAATTAATTACTGTAATTACAATAATTAATTACTGTTTAAAACAAATAAAATGAGATTGCACAAAATAACATATACTGTCAAATTGTTGATTATATTGAATAAGGGTGTCCGAAGCGTATTAGCAGGATTTGAAATTAAAATTAAATATTTACAATTATATTTTCAAATAAAAACTACACCAAAATGTTGGAAATTTATTATATTTTTATGTGCGATTCATAAAATGTTCATAAAATTCATACCCTGGTCATAATTCTAGTTTTACCGCATGCATGTCTGTTTTTTATGCCAAAAGATTTCTTAGAGGGCTATGAATACAAAGCATTGATGCGAGCATTGGGTGACAGTTGTATTCCTATGGTATTACGCAAAGAGATGCTAACTATGAGTATAGTATAACTTAAATATATCTGGTTCAATATATCGGATGATACCTGACTAATATAGGCTTATCTGTCGCTTCTTGCAAGCATTTTTGTTTACAACTAAATATTAACATCTTTTTAACTTATGCTAACAACTTTTTAAAGTGTGCTAATCCCTGATAGTGTAAAGTTTGAATATGATGCGCTAATCACTGATAAGAGAGAGATTAAGTTAGATGTGTTGTACTAAACCCAAGTCATCTGAAAACAGTGTCTCTGTTCCACTCATTCCGGGCTCTGATATAAGCCAAAAACCGACACCAGTTTTGATTGCTCATGAGTGTATGTCCAAAAATTGTTTTTATTAACTTATATATAATATGTACAAGTATTTTGCAATAAGAGTTATATTGAAAACGTTAATTTCATAAGAATATTTATTTTATTTTAAATAATACTAATACAATTACATTTGTGAATTACATGCAAATGTTATACTGTACTTGTTACATTTGAGTACATTGTTACTAAAATGGTACAGTTTAAAGAAATTACTGTATCTGAAAATCTATTGTAATAATTGCA
>CAJPVJ010003891.1:0-10329 GCA_905397405.1 Oppiella nova | reverse complement strand
CCTAATACAAGCCACTGGTTTCCTAATCTAATCACAGCCTGACTTCTAGCATATCTGATCGACTGTAGAGATAAGTGTTGACCTCAAAGGCTTATGAAACCTATTATTCGGTACATTCTCTCATAGGGAATACAATACAAAGTCAAATATACAGCTATAGACTATAGACTATAGTATGTCTATGTATTCAAATTGTTTACGTTTATGTACACAAGTATTGGGAGAATTTCTTTCCAGGAGTTTGCGATAGGAATGGAAAGTATTAGCGATCGGAAAGTTACCAAAGGTCTCCCCTTTCAATACAGTCAATACACACACACTTTCTCACATCAATCTGAATAATAAGAGAAATTTCCTAAAATAACACACAAATAGTAACCACATTTGCATTGCATATCAAAAGTTATGTAAACAAACAATACAACCATTTATTGAGAATTAGCTAATATTTGGCGATATTTATCACAAATAACTTCGTTTAGAGTTAAGGTATAAATTATTATCAGAAGAAAAACAGCACTAAAAACACAAAGTAATCGTTAATAGAAATCAATGCAAAACTCACTGATATATGGATGTCCGGCCACCAGCCGAAGAATATTGATCTCTCGAAGGGACGCCTCCCTGAGTGTCAGCCCCTGGGAGTCCTCGAGGTCTGCGCTGACATCAATGATCTTCGCCGCAAACTCGCGTCCCGTCTCCTTCTCAATACACCGGCGGACAGTACTCGACACACCTCTGCACACATCATCACCCATAGGATCAGTCGTTGTGACACATTATAAGAGCACAGGGATGTAGAGGTCATACCTTCCGAGCACTTCTTTGGGCTCGTATTTGGCGTAGAAGTCTTTGGCCACGTCTTCGTCGGGCAAGTCGTCCATCTCATCGGCATCCCTGTGACCGAGGTTTGCCACCATATCCACCACCACCTGCGGCACCAACTATATGGTGATGATCACCACCACAACAACACTGCAGCTATAGGTTTGACAACACAAAAGGCTAACAATTTGTTTGTATTGATACAGAAAAGCACACAAAACTCTCATTCAATGCAAACGTCTGAATGGTGTGAATGAGTGTCACTCGTGAGCACAGATAGTATGAGCGGTGACTCCGATGTACGGATTGTTTCGCTCAACAAAACACTGATTTGCAGCCAAAACACAATCAATTGATGAACTGATGACTGCTTTCTTTGGCAACCGAAGCGACGATCTCTTCCTTGCGTTCACTAAAGCAGTCAATAGAGAGAGGAGTCATATGTTTGGCAACACATCCGTAGACAACGTTACGACACGACGAGAGCGCAGTCATTGGTGGCCGTCATTGATGTGCAGAAGATATTGGGAAACACGTCAGTATTACCAGAGTTTGTGTCTTACGATCGCTGCCAACAAACGCCGACCAAATCGCCGACTCGTGAGCCCACACACAGACTGTCTGTGTGTGGGCTCACGAGTCGGCGATTTGGTCGGCGTTTGTTGGCAGCGATCGTAAGACACAAACTCTGGTAATACTGACGTGTTTCCCAATATCTTCTGCACATCAATGACGGCCACCAATGAGTGCGCTCTCGTCGTGTCGTAACGTTGTCTACGGATGTGTTGCCAAACATATGACTCCTCTCTCTATTGACTGCTTTAGTGAACGCAAGGAAGAGATCGTCGCAAAGGTTGCCTCAAAAGCAGTCATCAGTTGATTGTGTTTTGGCTGCAAATCAGTGTTTTGTTGAGCGAAACAATCCGTATATCGGAGTCACCGCTCATACTATCTATGCTCACGAGTGACACTCATTCACACCATTCAGACATTTGCATTGAATGAGAGTTTTGTGTGCTTTTCTGTATCAATACAAACAAATCGTTAGCCTTTTGTGTTTGTGTCAAACCTATAGCTGCAGTGTTGTGGTGGTGATCATCACCATATAGTTGGTGCCGCAGGTGGTGGTGGATATGGTGGCAAACCTCGGTCACAGGGATGCCGATGAGATGGACGACTTGCCCGATGAAGACGTGGCCAAAGACTTCTACGCCAAATACGAGCCCAAAGAAGTGCTCGGAAGGTATGACCTCTACATCCCTGTGCTCTTATAATGTGTCACAACGACTGATCCTATGGGTGATCCTATGTGTGCAGAGGTGTGTCGAGTACTGTCCGCCGGTGTATTGAGAAGGAGACGGGACGCGAGTTTGCGGCGAAGATCATTGATGTCAGCGCAGACCTCGAGGACTCCCAGGGGCTGACACTCAGGGAGGCGTCCCTTCGAGAGATCAACATTCTTCGGCTGGTGGCCGGACATCCATATATCAGTCAGTTTTGCATTGATTTCTATTAACGATTACTTTGTGTTTTTAGTGCTGTTTTTCTTATGAAACTAATTTATGCCTTAACTCTAAACGAAGTTATTTGTCATAAATATCGCCAAATATTAGCTAATTCTCAATAAATGGTTGTATTGTTTGTTTACATAACTTTTAATATGCAATGCAAATGTGGTTACTATTTGTGTGTTATTTTAGGAAAATTCTCTTATTATTCAGATTGATGTGAGAAAGTGTGTGTGTATTGACTGTTGAAAGTGTATTGAAAGGGGAGGCCTTTGGTAACTTTCCGATCGCTAATACTTTCCATTCCTATCGCAAACTCCTGGCAATAAATTCTCCCAATACTTGTGTACATAAACGTAAACAATTGTCTGAATACATAGACATACTATAGCTGTATATTTGACTTTGTATTGTATTTCCTATGAGAGAATGTACCGAATAATAGGTTTCATAAGCCTTTGAGGTCAACACTTATCTCTACAGTCGATCAGATATGCTAGAAGTCAGGCTGTGATTAGATTAGGAAACCAGTGGCTTGTATTAGGTATCGATTTCTTGTGGTTTTCTATGAGATATAAAACTTGTATTTCTATAACAAATTCACGTCATGTTTGGCATTGAAAAATGAAATCAATGTATAGCTTATCGCGAGATTAAATTCTTAGGGATAAAAGTTTCACACTATTTCCATATTTCATAACTCAAATGTATTTCATACTGTATTTCTGATAATCTCTTTGCAGTTGAATTACACGACGTGTTTGAATCAAACACTTATGTATTCCTCGTCTTTGAATTGTAAGATCATATGACAAATCAAAACGGATATACAAATTGAATCGATTACTGATTTATATATTGTCTAATCATTTGTGTGAATCAGATGTAAAAATGGAGAACTCTTTGATTATCTCACAAGTGTTGTGGCCTTATCTGAGAAAAAGACTAAGTATTTAATAAATTAATTTTGTACTCTTCGTGCTCTTAATAACTAAAATTGATTCAATTATTTTTGATTCGTGTGTTTATCAGAGCTATAATGAAGCAACTCTTTGAAGGACTTCATTATATCCATTCAAACAATGTTGTCCACAGAGACCTTAAAGTATGTCTTAAACTCATTATTTCTATCATAACTGTTTCTAACTATTAATATTTGTATTCAAAGCCTGAAAACATACTATTGGATGATAACTATAATATAAAAATATCGGATTTCGGTTTCGCACGACTTATATCACCGAAGGAACGACTTTACGGTAAATATCCATTGATTTGATCTTAAGATTCTGTTTTTTAATCAAAATAATTGTTTCCAGACCTGTGCGGAACACCCGGTTATTTGGCACCGGAGTTGTTAAGGGCGTCGATGTACGAGAACTCTGACGGTTACGGCAAAGAAGTAGATCTCTGGGCGTGTGGTGTCATAATGTATACACTTTTGGTGGGTTTCCCGCCGTTCTGGCACAGGAAACAGATGGTTATGTTGAGGAATATAATGGAAGGCAAATACGAGTTCTGTAGCCCCGAATGGGATGACATCACAGATCAGCCCAAAGATCTCGTCAGTCATTAAATGATTAATTTATGTGAAACACTGTGTCATTAATTATATGATTGTTTTTTGATGTTTGGAATACAGATTAAAAAATTATTGGTTATCGAACCAAATGAGAGGATTAGTGCCACCGAAGCCTTAAAGCACAGCTTCTTTCAGGCCGTGGTATGTCTTAAGAGTTGTATTATTTATGTGATTACCGTATAATTTATGGTATTTTGTGTGACATTAGCGCGCACGTGTCGGTCCATTCAATGCCCGCAAGACGTTTCAATTGGCGATAATGGCTGTGCGGGCGATGATTCGCATCAAGAGATTAAAGTATACTCCGGAACCGCTTAGTCTAGAGATGGCGAAGATTAATCCCTATAGGATTAAGACTTTAAGAAAAGTAACGTAATTATTATCACTGCATATACGGTACTAAATGGTTGTTTATTTGATAGGCTATCGACGGGTGCGCTTTTCGGGTATACCATCATTGGGTGAAACGGGGAGAAGTCCAGAATAGAGCCGCACTTTTCGAGAATAGGCCTAAAGTCGAAGTGAAACTCTTATACATGCAGTCGATAGCTATGAACACTAGGAGTTAAAGTCATCGAACACTCCTAGAAGTCATAATACACTCATAATTATGTAAATCTATTGTAAATAAGTTTTAAGTTATTTTGCGGTTTAGAGAATGATTTAATTTTAGTAAATCATGAAATCGGACTGAAACTCAGTAAATAAAATAATTATTATATAAATTAAATGTGTCTCCAGTCTGTGCCACCGTTTTATTCATTTGAAGCGCCGATAATTACATGTTAGAGGCTGTAGAGGACCGGTTCTACTCTATACCAGTCTTTGACTACTCTCTTAGAGTTCAATAGTTGTGACACTTTATGACATAAAAATGTGTTCATCAGTCTGTTTGTCGGCACCCTTTGGGGGCGTTTGTCGTTCACAGCTTATGGTTACAGTTTAGGTGAGGATTTGCTTCAATAATCGCAATCAGGAACCAACTGATGGCCAACCTATGCATAACTCGCACAACATTTGACTGCTTTCAAAGACACCCCCGAAGTGGTATTGCATCACACAATGCATTGCACCACTGCTTAGCATATAATTACGTCCATACGATGTGGCGACAAAAGGCAATGCTTTTGAATGGATTGGGGGCCCAGTGGTGGCCGCAGTGGACGTCATGTATGAATGCATTGTATGAATAGTGTAGATGTAGTGGTAATAGAGGGCCACTCATAGGCTGTGATTCTAGAAGTTTCTCCACTTTTCCCAACATTTATAGCATTCATGAGAATTCATTCATTCATTCAATGCTTTCAAACCGAGTCTCGCATTGCATTCAATTGGCGTTCAATGAGTTCTTCACATTAATGTCTTGTAGTTATTTGCGTCAACATCTCCGGTCATCTTATCGTCAACACTGCTATTCACTTACCATTGAAGCCACTTATTCATAGCCAATACACTGGAACTCCATATTTGGTGACAATTATCACTCAACCCATTCACCACTCATTACCGGTATTTGAGTTTTTGGTCTTTTAATTGTTATCTTATTATTAATTGTTTTATTTACCACTCATTTCGTTGATCCATACAGTGATCGATCCAGTGATATATCCATCTTTACACCAATCGATTCACCCATCGATTGATTTATTGATTAATTATCTGCAGTACTGGTCATCGGAACCACAAAAAGTCGACACAATTCGTCGGTTCCGGCGATCGATATCTTCTTTCTTCACGCGAATCAATCCGTTTCAGAGAACTCCGGCGACTACTAGTAGTTCACCGGTAGGTGAGTACCATTGAGTCAATTGTCACCCGAATTGGTCTCATTATTGATCTTAATTACAGACTATTTTGGGAATAACTACTCTTTTCTGGAACAGTTAGTTATGGCGACAACCGGTGCGCCCGTATCGACCATTCCGGCCATTTGTGGTCTGGACGTGGGCTCCGAGAACTGCTACATAGCTGTGGCCCGAGCGGGAGGTATAGAGATACTGCTCAATGAGTACAGCCAGCGGTCGACGCCGTCGTACGTGGGGTTCGGCCAAAACCAGCGCGAGTTAGGAGTGTCCGCCAAACTGAAGCACTTCATGAACTTAAGCAACACGTGTTTCGCACCCAATCGGGTGATCGGCAAACAGCTCAAGGAGTTGACCGAAGACTTCCCCTTCCAGTTGGAGCAGACGTCCAACGGGGAGATCGCTGTCAGGGTTTGGCATAACGGCGCGGAACACGTGTTCACTGCCGTGCAGGTGATGGCGATGCTGTTGACCAAACTGAAGCAGGTGTCGGCCAACGCCGTGGACTGTGTCCTCAATTGTCCCAATTATTTCACGGATTCCCAGCGCCGGTCGCTTATGGACGCGGCGCTCATCGCTGGCCTCAACCCCATAAAGATCATACCCGACACTACAGCCATTGCCCTCTACTTCGGGTTCTATAGGACAGCACCGGCCGGTCAGGACTTCACGATCGCGGCGTTTGTGGATTGCGGTCACAGTTGCACTCAATGTGCGATCGTATTGTTCAGCCATAAGGACAATAACATGAAGATTCTGTCCGTCGAGTACGACATGAATTGTGGCGGAAAACACTTCGACGACGTGTTGGCCAACCATTTCATAGCCGAACAGAAGCTTAAGCTGAATAAGAGATCGCGCTTTCGATTGTTAGCCGAGTGCGAGAAACTCAAGAAACAGATGTCCGCCAACTCTAATGATCTGCCGATTAATGTCGAGTGTCTGTACGACGAGAAGGACTTCTCGGCCCGAATGGATCGCACGCTCTTCGAGCAGTTGTCTCAACCACTCTTTCAGAGACTCAACGATGTCTTCGTGAAGGCATACAATTCGGCGAACGATAAGTTCAATACAGACACCGGAGGGAAGTTAGGGGACTTCCGGGTCGACGTCTGCGAGATTGTCGGCGGAACCAGTCGTATACCTGCCATCAAACGCATGGCTAAGACTATATTCGGTGTCGACGTCACCACTACTCTGAATGCCGACGAAGCCGTGTCCAGAGGCTGTGCCCTTCAGAGCGCTATACTGAGCCCGACCTTCAAAGTCGCGCGTCAGCTGCAGATCATAGACTTCGCGCCCTTTCAGATAGACTTCCGGTATTGGCATGAATTGGGTGGACAACAGCCCGACGTGAAAGCCGTGCGCTCTCTGTTCCCTCGCGGACATCCCATTCCCTTCACCAAACAGGTCTCAATCAACTGTCAATCGCTTCCAATGATAGCGGCCTTCGATTACGTGAACGACTCGAACCAAATCGTACCGATCGGTGAATACAAGATATCTTCGGATCAAAACATTCAGATCAACAAAAATCAACTCAAATTCCGGTTGCGTTTGGATCCGAACGGTGTGGTTGTCATCCATTCCGTGACTGTTGTCATCGATGGCAAGAAGGGATCAAACGCTGAGAATCAAGTGGAGGACATGGAAGCAGATAATGAGCAAAACCCGTCTCAACAGGCGATGGAAACCGACGATAAGGGAACGACACCCGCAGAGAACAACGAGAACTCCACCAATAATAAGGAGTCGAGCGGTGATCAGAAGGAGGAGAAGAAGTCCAAGAAACCAAAGGCTGTAACCATTGAACTACTAGTGGAACCGCTTTGGATTAGAGGGAAGTTGAGTGACGCAGACGTCCAGAAGTTTCGAGAAATTGAGTCGAATTTGATTCTCGCGGACAAGAACTGGAAGGAGAAAACGGACGCAAAGAATGAATTAGAAGAATATATATACGAATGGAGAGACAAACTGGAAACCGGCGGTTATGACCCGTTCATTGATGGCAACGATAAGCAGGTCTTTATGGGTGATCTTCAGTCGGGCGAACAGTGGCTTTACGAACAGGAAGACAATGGCGTCGTTCACAGCAAAAGCGTTTATGAAGAGAGACTCAACAAAATGAAGACTTCGTTCAGTAATGGCATACTCTTCAGGAAACGCGAGTTTGAGACGAGACCTGGACTTCTGGAGCAATTGGGACGACATCTGCAACAGTCGCGCAAACTCGTGGAGACGGCCGAAGAGGTGGAGAAGGAGACCATCACGAAGTTGGAGTCGCAGATAGAGGAGAAGCAGAAGTGGTTGGACGAGACGTTCGCCGCCTTCAACGCCTTGAGAACGACCACTAATCCGACCATAAGTTGCGATGAGATTCAGCAACAAATCAATCAAATCGATTCCATTGTCAGACAGATCTATAACGACAGACACCGGCGACAGGAGGAGAGGAAACGACAGGCGGAAGCGGAGGCCAAGAAGGCGGCCCCTCCTCCGCAGCCCACCAACGATAGATCAATCAAATCGATTCCATTGTCAGACAGATCTATAACGACAGACACCGGCGACAGGAGGAGAGGAAACGACAGGCGGAAGCGGAGGCCAAGAAGGCGGCCCCTCCTCCGCAGCCCACCAACGAAGGCGACCAAAAGGGCGGTCCCGAGACGGCCAATAAGACGACGACCGGTGCGACAGAAGCGCCGCACATGGAAGTGGACGGCGAGGACATCGCGCCGACCATATGAGACCCAAACGACGACTAATTTATTTTTAATTAAATAATTATTAATTTTCTTTAACCATAAGATGTTTTTCTATATAATTAATGATTTGAATTCAGTTGTGAAACGCCTTACGAGTTATTCGTTTCTTTTTAATTGATTATTATTTTGTTAATTATTAACGATATCCTAATTTTATTCATAACTTTTATTTTTATCGTAACATTTAATATAAACAGGAATTTTTGAAAATATTTTTGGCTACAGTTCCCATTGGATTACAATCTAGTTATGATTTAGTATTAATTTTCATTAATGATGACACCCCCCTGTCATAGACGGGCGCACCTATAGGTTGACACAACTATTCAAATAACTCTTTATGTATATTTTGGCGCACTTTAAGTACTGTTTAATAAAATGTTTACCAAATACCTGTGATTTTGATTTGATTATTAATTGCAAGTTGTAATTTAGTTTCAATTAACAGAATTGTGTTGAATAGGGAAAGGTATGTGCTATGGATGGCAGCACCGGTACCACAATCGCGCACACAATGCAAGTCATTGTAAACGTACTGCAAAGTGAGTGCATTAAACAGATCAATGATATAGTGATTTATTAATCATAATTGTAATTAAACTCATAATTAACATCAAACTACACATAGAAATCAACATAAAATAATAGTCCAGGTGAGTGCATATTAAAATAACTATACCTTTGGCTATAATAACAACACAATAGGCAATACTCGTAGTTAGTCACTGTAATGGCATATACGGTGTTCAGGGTGGGCAGTTGGTGTGGTAGGCCAGAGATGTTCACTGCTCAGGTCTCCCCACATTACACGTAATAATCTTTCGCCTTTTACTAAAGATTACCGTGCGGGGGGGCAACTAAATGAGCCTTTAACGGCAATTTTTGCAGGCCTATTTCGCATAGGCTAATACATAATCCAAAAATAGACCACAAATTAAGTCATACATTACTTTCATACCTTTCTTACAAAACTTTTCTCTATCTGTTTCGCCCTAACACTCGCTTTCTGTCAAACTTTTTGTTATCTCTGTTTCAATGTTTTCTCATTATATTCTGTCATTTGACTCGCTATTTGTTATTCAAATTGTTTGTTGCATTCAGTAAATGTGTTGCAAATTATTTTTTATGCGATAATTGAGAGATTAATTGATTGCATAGCGAGCGATGGATTAACACACAAAGTGTTAAACGACTGCAACAATGCATACAATGCTATGAATGCATGCACTGAATGGGAGAATCGAGTCATACATACATTCAATTGAATTGCAAATCAATTAATTGATTGCAAAAGTGTTTCAAAAGTATTTCATTGAATCCATTCAATTGCGAAACAATGCAAAAGGTTTTCCACACAAATAGACCGCAATTGTGTCCAAAGCCTATCAAACAGGGTTTTGGTGGCGACTTTTCGGGGGAGCGGGGGGTCGGCCGCCGTCTGGGCATTGGTGGGACCCGTGGCGCCCCTAAAGGGTCCAAAGGTTTGGTGAATAAGAGTCTGATTGAGAATATTCTGGAGTCGAGTGACAGTGAATTCTTGAGCCAATTCGTGACGGAAACGATGGATTCGTTGGACAAAGTGATGGCGGATGTGAAGGGCGGTCACGACTGGACCCAAATGGAGACAATAGTCGGCGAATGCTTTTCAAAGCAATTGCACCACAAATGCGAGCGTTTGATGGATGAGCTGAAGAGCGCTCAATACGAGAACCAATGCCTCCGCGAAGAGCTTCGAGTTTATAAAAGTAGGACACAATCGGCGCCACAAGACGTACGGCACGTGAATTGTGTGCAACTCATGAGACAAGAGATAATCGATTGGTTGCCATCCATTAAGACAATCAATG
>CAJPVJ010003890.1:0-10334 GCA_905397405.1 Oppiella nova | reverse complement strand
TAATGAGATATTATATGTTTTATGAAGAATTGAATAATAAATTTACACCCAATACTCAAAATTCAACAACTAATATGATCCAGATTAATTCATATTTCGGATGCTTTTACTTTCTATACATTAATGGCTGGTTTATTGTGTTATTTATAATATACTACTCGCTGTACACCAAATATCTGCATATACTGGACATACAGGCGCTGAAAATGCGGTCTATTGTGCCGCCCATACCTAATGAATATCTCTTTCATATCCGACTATTTATGAGACAATTCACGCGAAATGAATTCAATTCATTAATATATAAAATTAAATATTTCATGTTTTGGCATTTGTGTCTAGATATTATATTTGGCATCACTGCTATTTATTTCATGTTTAGTGGCAATAATGTAACTAAACTTTGTGTTTACTCATTAAATTTAACTTTAAAGATTTTATTTATTTTATATATAACTATTTTGTTTTACGATAAATAAAAAATAGTGAAAACTATATTAATATTTATAAACGCATGGGAGAATACTATTGTAAATAACATTGAGAATGATACTAAATTGTAATTGATAGTTTTTAATTGATGTAATTTTATTAAATATAAAAAATATAATTAATCTTAATGTTAATATTGTTAAAATAATCATAAGGTTTTTTAATTGTACTTATATACATCATGATACAATTTTAAAAGTATAAATAAAATTATTGTACTTAAATAGAATTCGCGTAATTTAACAAAGTTTGTGGATTTGTTAGTCAGCATCAAATGAAAACCACAATCAGCTTGGTCATATAATATCTCCATACCATTTTCAACGTCAATAACCATGACACCCATAGTAGCGAGTATATCGTCAACAGCATCTTGCTCATCTTTGTCGCAAATATACTAATGTTATATTAAACATATTTTATTTTAACATGATTAATTAAATTTCTAAATTTTTATATAAGATATTAAATTTTACCTGAGCGAAAATTTTATTACAATCAATATGTGCCAAGAGCCATTTACATGATTTACTCTTATCGCACTCGCAATAGTCAAAATGACCATTATCAATTTTACAACTAGAAACATTTGAATATATTTTTCTCATACAATTAAATGCACTGTCCTCAAAATGATTTGTTTCATAATGAGGTGAATTATTTATATAATATTTCGGATATATAACTTTTGGTAGACCTAGCACAAATAATAAATATATTAACAAAAACATTGTTTCCAACGTCTCATCTAGTATTTTAATATAAATAACAATGGTTGTATATTGTGTATGTTATGAACTTAATGTCAACAATATTTATAATCATTTAATCTCCATAGTAATTTGAAACATAGATTCAGGGTAATATAAAATTTTTGATAACAATTAAACGTACATTTTTATTTAGTTTATTAAATAGGCTACAAGGAGAGTAATTAAAATCAAATAAATCAATTAAATTATGTTAATAAAAAATTTTAATTTGTTATTATAACTTACATTTAGGTAAATAATAGGTTATTTTATATTACACAATTTTGGAAGTATAATAAAATATCACTTTAATGTGAACAAGCATATTATATTATTTCTATAAAAAAGTAAATTATTTCTAAAATTTTGTAAAACTTAAATTACCCTGGTGTAATATATATATTAATAGAAAATAAATACGTAATATATATAAAAATATAATAATTTTTAAATTAATTTTAAATTAATTTCCATAAACATACTAATTTAATTTCCCTAACAAATAGCACTAAAAACCTAAAAATAAAAATTACCAATAACTATAAAATATCAAGCTACATTAAGCTTGTATAGCGTTTCATTAGTGAGTGAGCCTTCAGATTACCGCCAATGAAATACATGATACGCTCCACAAATACCCGGGTGTCGGGACTGAGCCAATCCTCAGTGAGCACTTCCTCCTTTAGGACAACTATTTCCGACTCCATTGACTGGTAACCCATAACCAGACTGTCCATCGCCTCCTTAACGGTCATACCCTTAAAGCGCACATAAAAGGCAACCATATTGTAGGTCTCAGCCATATTGCCGTCCCTTTCCTTAACTTCCTTCTCGAACGAGTAAACTTCGTTTACGAGTGTAATTAAATATGTAGCAAGCTCAAGTAATTTTTGAAACTTTGGATGATCCCACTCCTCTTGAGGTACAAATAGGTTGTCCGCGTATTCTATGAATTGTATGTATAGATATATGCCAATCGACCGGCCCCTTACCTATTATAATGATATATTTTAGCATTACATTATATTATATTGCTATATGTTTTGTGTACATGTATGACATTCATTGAATATTGAGTTCCGTGTATTTCAAATTTTCTAATTTTACAAGTTCATTTTGCATTATTATTGTAAGTGTTTTAACACAAGTAGATATTTTAAAATAACTTAAATATCGGTTATAAGTAAATATTGTAATACTTTCATGAATTGCTTCAAATTGTCGATCCGTTTGTTTGCATTCAAGTCAACGCACTCAGCGATCATACCGTCCGTCCACTCCCTTAACAATCCCAGACATCGTCGCCGTTGACACTCATTATAGGCCGACACCTGCACCTCATAGATGGCGTAAGTGCCCAATATATAAGGTTTCCAGCGATGGGTCTTGATACTTTTATTTCCAGGATCTAGTAACTTGTCGCATATCTCGTGCAAATTTCCATAAATTTCCTTTGCCATAACCACCTGTACGGGTGGTTAACATAAAATTTAGTCTAAATTAGGTGTGTCTAATTAATTGTCAGAGGTCACTCTACATCGCGATTAATGTCGCCCCACGTGGTTTCCATGTGATCGTCTAAAATACCACAGTTTAAAATAGATTTGTTTAACGTCTAGTACCTAGTTATTTTATGTATTACCAATCAAATGATTTATAATTGAATTGATAATTTAGATGATTTACTAAAATATATTATAATTTACATAAAATCTTAGTAGTATATTAAAATATTTTTACGTATCAAGATGATGTATACATACCTATCTTGGTCATTACAAAATGGATAGAAATATGCAGTAAAATAAGTACAATCGGCTATACGTCTGAATTTATCCCTCGAAAGTAGACTCGTTTTGAAACACCAGTCCTTACACTGGCTGTCCATAGGGTTCACCAAATGTAAAGGATTTTCATTGAACGGCAATACGCTATGTATTTTGGGAATGGGATACCGAGGCCTGAATTCGTGCGATTCATGTGATATCATATTATTTGCTGGTGGGGCCATGCTAATTATAAATGATAATTGTAACTGTAACTAATTAAGCAAAATAAACTTTAATTAAATAAATAAATTTTAAATTATGTAAACTTCTAATTGCATTAACTAATTTACATAATTATAATTTAACCAGTACCACAATATTTATAATTCAAATATGTACAATTTTAGTAAAAAATAAATTTTAATATTTACTATTACGAATAACTATATTTAATATAATAACTAAACTAAAATGTTTCTTGTCAATATAATACACTATTATAAAACAATGTTACTTAAAAAAATGTTATGAATAATGTTTTAGTTACCTTTTTAATGGAAACGAATGAGATATTTATTAATATAAAATGATCTTATTCATTAAAAATTACACGTTTAACTATAATCATTAAACAATTACACAAATATAGAAACTGAATACAATTATAATTTATAAATAAACTTTAATAAAAAATTTTACATTTGAATTTACTAAATAAATAAATGAGTGCAATATAATTAATATTTGTGCGTACTGTGTATATTGTAATATTAATTAATATAACCTGAATTACTAGTAATATAAATGTATATAAATTATACCGAATAGGATAATAAATGTGTGTAAAAATGGGATCAATGAACAATCCATTAGCTTTAAGTGTTCAGATTTAACTAAATAAAACGTGACTTTTATATTAAGTTAGATATTAATCAAGTTAACGAACTCTGTTTTCATATAATGTATATATTATACAATCTAAGCCAGTATTTTATACACAAAATAAAGCAGATTTTATTACTGGTTTTTTCAATAAAGTGCTTTAACATTAAAACTTATTGGGATCATTGTGAGTAAATTGTGCAGGGATAACCGGCAATTTAGTAATGTAAACCAAAAACTTCAAATTAACAGGCAACGCAATGATCTGGTCACATAACCATAAATTATTTATTTAGTATTAAATAGTATAAAAGTATAGTTTAATAGTATTTTACACAAAAAAAACTTGTCAAATATTTGTTGTATGGTCTATTTAAAAATACAAGTATTTTTATTTTTGAACTGGTCACATTGCTTGTAATTCAAGTTATATTAGTGTAGTTATATAGTGCGAAATAGTATCAAGTAAGTCGTACTAGAATTTGCAGATACAGTATATTTGAAAAGCTATCTAATGTATATTGAAAATCTTGAAAGCTAACTCGTAACCATAATTTATTTATTTAATAAATACAAGTGTAAAAATTAAAACTTTATTACCGTTTTAATATAAATTTTAATTGTATTCACTTTATTTATATAGTTGTGTTACACCAATACTGCGTATTAATGGACAAGGCTCACTGGGATAATCTGGATAATTTTGAGCCTGAACGATTTTTAGACAACCATGGTAAATACGTACCAAGCAAACCTGCGGCTTATATACCTTTTAGTTATGGTCGACGTATATGCCCGGGTGAAACGTTGGCTATAAATGACCTGCTATTGACCCTGGTCAGATTTATGCAACTAACCAACAATTATAACATTGAATTCAGTGGGGACAGGGATGATTGTGATAGCGCACTAGAGCCTGATCCTAGTAATTTGTGGGTACAGTTCCCCAAACAGTTTCAGATTGTGTTAAAAGCAAAGTAATTTGTTTATGGATTAATGTGCCTAATTAAAAATTACCCTGAATATGCGGGTATAGTACGTATGCGACGTATAATCCGCAGTCAGTAATTATCGAGAAATTATGTTTTTTGCTCGTATAATACGTATCGGCGTATAGTACGCATAGACTGTAATACTCAAATATGTGCATACAAAGTTTGAAATATCGTATATTGCTTACAGTATAGATCATTATCTTTCACTCACACTAATGTGTACTATATTAATATGTATACTAATGAAAGATATTAAAAACGTGTAAGTTTGACTCCTTAGACAGGTCTGGTATAGATTAAACTGTAATTATTGGTAGAAATGTTAAAAAAATTAAAACATATTGTGTTTGAGTTAATATAACAGACTTAAGTGGTAACAAGAGTTAGTGCTAAAAATTTATGAATAAATATTAATTTGAAAATAATATCTTTTGTTCACATTATACGCATCCGCGTATAGTACGCCCCGTTATATTTTTCAGAAAAATCACTTTTTCTCAGATAATCCGCGGATTATACCCGCATATTCAGGGTAAAACAAAATAAAGTATTATCGAATTAAATAATTTATTGAATTATTGATACGAGTGAACTTTAAATTTATTTATTTGTTGTAATTAATGCAGTAAACAATTATTGGGTATAGTACTGTATAATGCAACCTTTTACTCATATTTCATTATTTTAATTGAAAGTTAACAAAATCTTTTAATAAATTAAGTTAAATAAAAGTTCATACTATCAAAATTCCAAATTTTAAATTAATTAATTATGTTATTAAAAGAATCAATTAAATTGGACATTGAACATAATTTATAATTTAATAATAGTTTATTTAAATTAATCAATCAAGTTTATTTATTAAAAATTATAGTATTTTGAATTACCCTCTAACCTTAGGGCTGCCAAACATCCTCTTTTGGGAGGATTGTCCTCCAATCTGCCCCTCAAAAACCTCAATATAATGTCCTCCCAGAGATAATTGTTAAAATAATTCAAATATTCATTTAATTTTCAATTACTTTTCGAAATTCATGAAAATAATTTGCGAGTTTGTAATCATTCGTTAAACAAATATGAAATAATTGTTAGGATTGCAACAAGTAGTGTATTGTATTTGAATTGTAATTAGGCTTAAATGATAGTGTAGCTATTAAGAGTATAAATATATAGCAATATTAATAATTTAAGTATTAAGTATTTTAAGTACTTCAGTATATAGATTAGCTTAAATTAAAATATAGCGCATATTAATTTAGCTATATAATAAATAAATATTTTAAATAAAAAGAATTAATTGTGAATTAAATTTTAAACTTACAAATGATATACAATAATAATGTTCAGCAAATGTACGGAATCGTCGCATAAAATATATCAGAAAATTACTCATAAACTTAAAATAATATCATAAAATAGACAAATAATGATTGTTGTGAAATAAATGATAATTATAATAATGTTAAATAATATTCCAATATTACACTAAGTAAAATATCTGATAAAATATATCAAAATTAATATGACGGATTATTAAATCATATATTTTTATATAAAAATACTAAATTAATCATTAATTATTAAAATATAACAAATTTCAGTACTAACTCAAAATTAAGTTGAGGTCTTATCATTAATTTATTCAATTTGTCAAAAAATATGTGAAACTATATTAATATTTCTTTTCTACCATTCCTGGACATTACATTGTCCAGGTGAGACCTTGCTCTGGACACTGGACAGATACCCTAATTCCTGGACAGTCCAGGTCAAACCTGGACGGGTGGTCACAGTAGGAAGTATTGTAGATGTTTTCAAGAATTATAATTATATCCTGATATTTACTTGTAACAGTTTTTCAACATAACACAAATATCAATAAAAATACAATATTACAATAATTAAACTATTCTTATAAAATTTACATTGTAAATTAAGTAAATTACTTTAAGCTCCCCTACAAAGTTAATATGTATTTAACATTATCTTTATAAATAGAAAGGATTTCAATTGTTTTTAGTCAATATTGTATATTACATATCACATATTGTATATTAGTGCTACAATTACAGCTTGAAATCTATTTTCTAGAGTTTATGCTGCACCGACGTATCCATATAAGTATAAAAGGTAATTATTAATCAAAGATAATACCCTTTGGAAATTATAGAATATAGCGTTTGAATTATTTACTGCATATCTTTTATTGTTGAAAATGAATTATGCACAAATCATTTAATAAGTTTATTTTTATCCATAAGATTACACAAATTTTAAGTTAGTTAATTTTTATAAATCCTTACTAACTAAAAGTGTAATACTTTTATAATTGCTTAATATAAAGTAATTATTCATTAATCACCATGTTACATTAAACTTGTATAGCGTTCCATTAAGCTTACAGCTTTTAAAGATCCGCCAATAAAATACATGATACGCTCCACAAAGACCCGGGTGTCAGGGCTGAGCCAGTCCTCAATGAGCACCTCCTCCTTTAGGGCAACGATTTCCGCCTCCATTTTCAGGTAGTCAGTCACCAGACTGTCCATCGCCTCCGCCACTGTCATCCCCTTAAAGCGCACATAAAATGCAACCATATTGTAGACCTCATCCATATTCCAGTCCCGTTCCTTAACCTCCTTTTCGAACGAATAGACTTCATTGGACAATGCAACTAAATATGTAGCCAGCTCAAGTAACCGTTGAAACTTTGGGTGATCCCATTCCGCTTGCGGTACGAATAGGTTGTCCGCGTATTCTATGAGTTGTACGAAGAATAGTACGGCAGTCGATCGGCCCCTCACCTGACAATATAATATGTTTTAGCTTATATTTGGATAATCTTTAGCGAGATGTTTTTACTTCCATGTATTGCGTCAAGTTTTCGATGCGTTTGTTTGCCTCCAGGTCTACGCACTCATCGATCATACCGTCCGTCCACTCCTTCATGAATCCTAAACACCGTTTCCGTTGGCAGTCATTATAGACAGACAACACGTCTTCATAGATAGCATAGAAGCCTAACGTATAGGGTTTCCAGACATGCATGCGAATGGATCTATTACCAGGGTCAGATAATTTGTCGCATACCTCATGCAACTGACCGTAAATTTCTTTAGCTTTAACCTCCTGTTTCCGGGGTTTTATAATAATAATTTATGTTTTAATTTTAATCATTAAGTAGATTGATATAGGTGACTCTACCTTACGGTTAATGTCACCCCATGTTGTCTCCATGTGGTCGTCCAGAATGAATATATTTATCATAGACTTTGTCAATGTCTCGTATCTACCGTTTTATTAAAACGGGCAGTAAAATAATTATGATGTATATTTACATAACAAATTAATGTGTTAAGAGTTACATACCTGTTCCTATCGGTGCAAAACGAGTAGAAATATGCCGCATAATATGTGGAATCGGCTATACGTCTGAATTTATCCCTTGAGAATAGACTCGTTTCGAAACACCAGTCCTTAAACTGGCTGTCCATCGGGTCGACCAAATGTAAAGGATTTTCATTGAACGGCAATACGCTATGTATTTCGGGAATAGGATACCGGGGCTTGAATTCTTGGACTTTGTTTGATTTTGTTTGGTGTATTGGTGATGTCATCGTGTTATTGTATGTTCATACTATAGTTCATAATACGTTTACTATAGTTTCTATATATTGAAATCTAATAATTTTACTATATAAATTACTAGTAATAATAATTTTAAAATTTCCAGTTATTTACTATTTGTTTTTACATATTAATTTTTATAGAATTTTGAAAATTTATTGCAGATGTTAATTTCAAGAATTATGATTATATTTTGATATTTACTTGTAACAGTTTTCAAACATAAAACAAATATCATTAAAAATATACTATTACAATAATTAAATATAATATTTATAATTTTTATAACATTTTCATTGTAAATTATGTACTTTTAGCTCCCCTACAAAGTTAATATTTATTTAACATCTCGTGATTATCTGTTTCATTATAAATAGTAACTAGAGTGGATCGATAATGTGTGCCTTTGCCATACCCATAGGCGTATATTTATCACTGCAGTGCATATGTGTGCAGTGTATGGGTAAATGGCAAAGGTATACATGGTCAACTACTTTATAGCAATATAATACTTTGGGAGAAATAGCACTTTAATATGATATACAATACATACATCTATTTGAAAGAATAAAAAACTTATTACAATTTGAATTTGTATATAATTATACTAACCATTCACTGTAATTATTCATTAATCACCATGCTACATTAAACTTGTATAGCGTTCCATTAAGGTTGCGGCCTTTAACGATCCGCCGATGAAATACATGATACTTCCGACAAAGATCCGGGTGTCAGGACTGAGCCAGTCCTCAGTGAGCACCTCCTTCTTTAGGGCAACGATTTCCGCCTCCATTTCCAGGTAGTCAGTCACCAGACTGTCCATCGCCTCCGCCACTGTCATCCCCTTAAAGCGCACATAAAAGGCAACCATATTGTAGGCCTCAGTCATATTCCAGTCCCGTTCCTTAACCTCCTTTTCGAACGAATAGACTTCATTGGCTAAGGTGACTAAATATGTAGCCAGCACAAGTAACCGTTGAAACTTTGGGTGATCCCATTCCGCTTGAGGTACGAATAGGTTGTCCGCGTATTCCATAAGTTGTACGAAGAATAGTACGGCAATCGATCGGCCCCTCACCTGACAATATAATATGTTTTACCCTATATTGAGATAATTGCAGCAAGATGCTATTACTTCCTTAAACTGCGAGATGTTTTCGATGCGTTTGTTTGCCTCCAGATCTACGCACTCATCGATCATACTGTCCGTCCACTCCTTCAGGAATCCTAAACACCGTTTTCGTTGGCAGTCATTATAGGCCGACAACAGGTCTTCATAGATAGCATAGGCGCCCAACATATAGGGTTTCCAGTCATGCATCCGAATGGATCTATTACCAGGGTTCAATAATTTGTCGCATACTTCGTGCAACTGACCGTAAATTTCTTTAGCTTTAACCTTCTGTTCCCATTGTTTTATAATAATAATAATTTATATTTTAATTTTGTTAATTTTGTAGACTGGTATAGATGACTTTCTACCTTACGGTTAATGTCACCCCACGTGGTCTCCATGTGGTCGTCCAGAATGAATATATTTATCATAGACTTTGTCAATGTCTCGTATCTATAATTATAACTTTCAGTAAATTAATAAAATTTGAATAGCAAAATAATATGCTTAGACATAGCATACCTTTCCCTATCCGTGCAAAACGAATAAAAATATGCCGTATAATATGTGGAATCGGCTATACGTCTGAATTTATCTCTTGAGAATAGACTCGTTTCAAAACACCAGTCCTTACATAGACTGTCCATAGGCTCCACCAGATGTAAAGGATTTTCATTGTACGGCAATACGCTATGTATTT
>CAJPVJ010003889.1:0-10334 GCA_905397405.1 Oppiella nova | reverse complement strand
TATGAGAGAAAAGGACAGCCGTTTGACCGACCATTTAAGATGAGGTTTGAATTAGGTGTGGGCGGCAATGAGAGCTATGAGTTCCCCGGAGAGACACTGACTGACGCCGATTACAGGAAGTGGACGTCTCCGACGCTGTTGATTGAATACGTGCGGGTCTACCAGTGGGTCGACCAAACATGTCCGACCACATGCTCCACGTGTTCACAATCTCTTAACACCACCGAACCTACCCATACAATGTCGCTTATATTGTTTATATTAATAACTTGTGGTTTTATTATAGTAACACTCATTGTTATTGTCGTTTTTCAATGCGTTAGACAAAATAGACTTAATAAGGATCACCCATACGATGAATATGGTTATTGTACCCCCGCTCGCGATGACTATCTAGAAATATCCCGTTAATTTATATTGTTAACTAATTTTGATTATCATATAAATTTTGTTTTTGAAAATTTCAAATATCATAGAATAGCCATAAGAATTTATTAAATTACTATAAAAAATCAAATTAACTGGGTAAAAATAATAAAATGTTTAGTGAATGAATAAAAAATGCTTTTCAAAAAATTTTCTATATTTAAACATTAATTTTGATCAACTTGTGTTACACACAAAATTTTAGTAAATTATAAAATCTTTATCTTTGTATAAGTTATATCTGTATTTTGAAAATAAGTTCAGGATTATGAATGAATTATGAGTCGAAAGTTTTTTTTTCTATAGCTAACGTGTAAATGTACGGAAATTAACGTATTAGTGCCAAAAGTGCCTTGCTAATCCAATGGGAAGTGGGCATTTGAATGGTATGACATATGACACGGCAGACAATTGGAGGACAATCTCAAGACAATTGTCGCACACTTTGAAGGAATTGTTGTTACTTTTATTCAAAAACAGTATCTCTCTCTCTCTCTCTCTCTTTCTTTCTCTCTCTCTCTCTCTCGTGATTGACGGGACAGTTGACCAAAATGTCGATTCGTCCGAAAGTCGTCATAGTTTTGTCGACCAGTTGTTGCATGTCTTCATCATGCGTGAGGTCGGCCGCCTTTTCTAATACATGAGCGCCAGTACTGCGGCACTCATTGGCTACAGTAGTGAGTCGACTGTCGGCGTACTGTCCGCTCACCACAACACTGGCACCCGATTTGGCGAACTGTATGGCTGTGGACACAGCAATGCCTGCCAATGCCTGTGTTGGCACCGATCACCAGGGCCACTTTGCTACTGATGTCGTATGAAACGGACATTTTCTATTAAATTAATGGTGGTGGGTACACTTAATGCCTTGCAAAAAATGTTTTTTGTGACTAAAAGTGATGATTTACTGATTTTATTTTAAAATTAGCATCATTATAATCATTATAATATATGATTCGCCCAATTCTGAAAGGCTTGATGTGTCTGTGAAAGCAAACTGTAAACTCAAGTATTTCTCTTCATATTATAATATACCACAACTTGATTGCTATACATTATTATGTGAAATACTTGAGTTTACAGTTTGCTTTCACAGACACATCGAGAGTTTCAGCTTCTTGTGTCTCATATTATATGTTTGAAACTTTAATGTGTTTTACAGTCTCTAACAAAAATGGTAATGTGTTATAAAAATATTGACAAAAATAAAGTAGCTTATAATCACACTAAATACTGTAAAAATCATTTATTAGTCCCATAAACTTAAATGCAAATCATTTGTTAAAAATAATATCAACTCACTTATAAATGACAATCATAATTTACCCAGGTAACAGTAGTGGTATTTAAAACATAAACCTGTACTAAAACACTTTAAACTAATTTTTAAAATATATCTCATTACAGTTTTAATTCAACTCTAATTTAATACTAATTTCTAAAAACTTTAACTCAAAAATTTTATATTACTATTACTGTAGTAATAACAGTAATAATAACGACTCATTGGTTTGTGGATATCTTGTAGAAAACATTATTTGATTTTTCAGTAAATTAATAATTTGTTTCCCAAATAGTATCATGAAATTATCAGTTATACCTTTTGTGATAACATTTATATTTTTCATATATTACCCAAAACTCTCGCATTCAGCACTTTATAAGCAATTCATTTCTAATCAATTGTTTTCGTATTACAATGAAACGGATATTAGTGTCGAGTGTCGGCAAGTAATCCATCACTTATTGGACGATAGCCTTACTGTCCAACAGGAATGGCTGTTCACAAGTAATTATTTTTTTAAGAATAGGATTATTAATAAATATATTTTATTCCACATTAAGTGTTGGACTCTTCGGCCACTTTGGGCACCGGTATCTTAAAGGGAACGACATATTTCTTCGGAGACTATGATGAGTGTCTGGATATTAATTCACACACAAATGAAAACGGTATTCACATATTGGGTCAGTATTGCACGCTACAAATACCCATCCGACATATTATTGGAAATGTGCATGTATGTATAATGTATGTATAATGTATGTATAATGTATGTATAATGTATGTATAATGTATGTATAATTTATATGAGTGAGTCGGTATTGAATAATGCTTTCCAAAACAGTACTGTACTCTACATGTATACACTGTATTGAAACTTTAACATTTAGTATACAGTATACTAGTATAATAATCACTAGTAGATCATATTTAACAATATTTGATTCTTATAAATAATAATAGAAACTAAATTCATATTATTTTTATTGTAATAAATTATAAAATAGTTAAAATTTAGATAAATATTTTACAAAAAAAACTTGATTTTCAAACAGTAATTATTTTTAAACAGACAGTCTATGCTTTTGAATATACCGTTTCTATACAGTACTGTACAGTTGTATTGTAAAGTATGAAAAGCTTCTTCAATACCGATACAGTATATTATAAGTATATTATATCAAGGTAAATTTCTCTATTAAGACTAATGTTAAAATGTCATAGTTTTGTCTCTACTAGTGTGGCACTACCACTTTGCTAATCATAGATTCATATAAATCAACTTCAATTGAATAGTCCACCATTTAACTGAACATAAACTTAATAAACATATAAAATCTTATTTCTTAACATTCAGTTCAAAGTAAGGCATGAATTGAATGGTATGAACGCATCGATCGGTATTTGTTTGCCCACTGTTTGCAGTGAACGCGATATCAATGCAATGCTTCAAAAATGTATGATTTTTACGAAATATGTAAACTATGCAAATATACAATGTGAATAGTGCAAGGTGAAATATTTGACAAATGTTTAACACGTCTCAATAGATTCATCGAAACACTTATTGAGCGCACGATTAGAGCAATGCGTTCACAGAAATGATAATCCGATTCAATGGTTGCATACCATCATTGGGTTTGTATTTGTTGTTTAAGTTTTATGTAAATTTACACTAAAATTAAATATTTAGCTTATTATATTACAATTATTTAGCAATTTTATGTATAAATAGAATTTTAAAATTTAACATTTCAATAATAATATTCAATTTCTTTTTGTAAATGAAACTGAGAAGTTGCTGTTTTACTTTAATAATTATGCTGGCTATATTGGGATCAATCTCGAGAAAATTAAATTCAACAACTCAAATTAATAATGGTAACATTTATTTTCAATTTTTTTAAAAACTTTTAACTAAAATAACTAAAATAAATATAAATCCCTTAGAATTGGTACAAACTTTGCGGTCATTTGCAGAAAAGTTTTCGATCACTAAAAACACGGCAAATCTGTTACGAGTGGATACACCTCGGGATCAATGGCTGTCGTGTTTATCGGGAATACGAGTCCTATTATCGGTATATGTATTGTCACTTCACTACCATGTGATCAGGATCAATCATCAAAATCAAAATTATAAGGGTAATGGAGATTAACATTAAATAAATAACAGTCTAAATATATGATAAACATAGTATTTCAGATTTTATCAAATATCAAGGTACATTATTTTTAAATACATTATATAATCCTTACAAAATAGAGTTGTTGCAATTAGTGGACAAATTTAGAAAATCAAGTGAAATACTATTAACATTTCCCACGTTATGTATGGCCACCTATTTTATGATAAGTGGTTTGCTTCAAGCAAATGGACGGTTAGGTCGTTCGCATGGGACGGGTAGCACTTCAGCCGTAAATTATTTGTTTCCGATCCGCAAAATCATTCGCCGATTCGTACGCCTAATGCCATCCGTCGGCGCTGTCATTGCCTTTGCCGTCCTTTTAGAGGTGTTGGGGTCGGGACCCGAATGGCACCAGTATATCAATAATAACTCTAGGTCATTATGGTCATTGCAAGTCGAATGGACACTTTTCCTAATTTCACCTTTATTATTAGCATTTGTATATTCTAAACAAATCAAGTACAGTGAAAGGTAAATATAAAAGGTGTTTATTTTGAAGTCAAGGATTTTGTATTGAAATTAAAATATTAATCATATGAATATTTTGATGAAATACAAACCAAAATGTTCACAAATAATGAACATTTGATTCCTATATCACCAAATTTGCAAAATAATTATGCCTAGGTCATAATCTTAATGTAAAATGAGTGACGCGCGTTTTGAGATCTCATAAAATTAGTGCTTTCCGTACAGTGCTATACAATGCATGCAATCATTGATTCAATTACTTAAGACATTAAGTGCAATACGTATGACAGAGTAGGGCTGCCAAACGTCCTCCTTTCGAGGATTGTCTTCCAATCGGTCCCTCAAAAAACAGTCCTCCCGAGGGTCTCAGGAGGACAATGTAATGTCCACCAGAGATAATTGTTAAAATAATTCAAATATTCATTTAATTTTCAATTATTATTCGAAATTCGTGAAAATAATCTGCGAGTTTGTAATCATTCCTTAAACAATTTATTAAATAATTTTTACGAGTACAAGTATTGTATTGTATTTGAATTTTAATTAGCCTTAAATGATAGTGTAGCTATTATGAGTAAAAATATTAATAAACATTTTAAAATTTTTTGTCCTCCCAATGTCCTCCTGAACAGGCTCAATTTTGACTATTTGTCCTCCCAGGCCAAGAAAATAGTTGGCAGCCCTATGACAGAGTGATAGTGTGGGCACAATTGTTATGCAAATTTGGTGATATAGGCATAAAATGTTTATTANTATGCAAATTTGGTGATATAGGCATAAAATGTTTATTATTTGTCAACATTTTGGTGTGCATTTGATCAAAATATTCATATTGTAAGGCTTTTCTTTAAAACCTGGCCTTAACTCACCTTATGAGTCAGAATTACATCATTTTTCCCAAGTCACCCTGGCTAAACCGACCAAAAGGTGGAAGATTTTATTAATGAAATCAACACTTCCATATACCCCAAAGCCAATTAGGGCCCTAAGATAACAAGTTGTTATCCCATCACTACTACCCAATATGACTTAAGCCTGTTTTCCATACGCTTAGCTAAAATATTATTTATATAGGCCATCAGACATTATAACACTACTCGACTCACACTGGTTCAATCAACTCATCCTTGATTGCCCCATAAGCCCCTTAAGCCCCTTGTAGACCCCCCTTTTCGAATTAACTAACAAATAGGCTAAATCAAGCCTTACTGCTAGTGAGGTCCAATGACCTCTCAGGTTTACTATCGCCACGATGGTTCGCAACAGCTATTCACAACCAAGGGGGATCATCAGCGCTCTAAACAGATCAATCATAATACAGTCCAAGCGGCTGCACTAAAACCAATCCCAAGCTCGAAACATCAGGCGATTGACAGCCTTAACGAATAGACATGTATCACACTGGTGGGTAACTACTTTATTGGTTATTATAATCAATACTTTAGATTCAACCCCATTGACTTGCATTATAAAACAGGAGGCGCATTGATAGCAAAAGTTAGTTCGGCTCTTTGTCCTACTGATGTATTTTGAACAGACACGCATACCATTTGCTCTACTCACTCAAACTACACTTCTCTACTCTCCGTTGTAATTGTGAATTACTGATCAAAGTGATCTAAATGAATCAGTTACTTATGTCTAACCTCGTAATCGACGCAATCAACTAACCAAAAGACAATCCAAGACAGAACTCCTTACGAGTTGAACGGTCATCACCATCGTAAGTAAAATCATAATGAATAGAGTATGGAGAAGCAAAGAGTTTGGGAGGGCAGTGGCACCTTCAGGGGCTCACCACTGAATGGGGGACTCGCGGAGATGAGTGGCCCGTTTAGGGCAAAAACGGGTATAGGTGTTACAATATGTTTAATATTTTAATTTTCAATACAAAATGCATGATTTATAAATATACATCTTTATATTGTTTTGTATTCATGATAAATTTAGCAATATAATGGATGAGTATGTGAATATAGTTTGAGTTTTAAAAATATATACCTTTAGAAAACAAATGCTTGGTATTGCAATAAATTGGTTGATTATTATATTAAGCATTGTCGCAATTGGTGTAATATATGTGCACAATAATTTAAGCCAAATAATGGCAAATCCTGAGTAAGAATTAAAAATATTTAGTTTAAAATTTTACATAATATGTATGAATACTATTAGTTTTAATCGCAAATTTATCTCTAGATATGTTAAGAAAATTTACACAAACGTTATCACTTGGGTGGGACCGTATTGTATCGGGATACTATTGGCGCAATATTATCACAAATATCCCAATAATCGTTACGCAAATTATGTATATATTGTGCGGATTATTGCAAATAATTTCAAAGATTTGATAATTTGTTAATTTTTTAGAAATATGGTTCAATTTTATGGAGATTATGCATAGCAACAATGACTATGGTAATATTAACCAGGCTTTTGTATGTAAACAAATCCATGCCATCGGATAATATGTTGGGTGCTCTGTTTTTTTCAATCCATTGCATCCTATGGTCTATATGTGTGGCGTATGTAATATACACGTGTGGGACGGGTGGGGCACCGGTGCTCAACGGTATACTCTCGTGGAAGGGATGGCTACCTATTAGTAAACTCACTTACCAGGCTTGTCTCATTCATTCAACTGTTTATAGATATATGTTTTCCACAACCAGACAAACAGTTTACTTAACAATAGGGACAGCGGTAAGTGGTTTATGAAAATTGATTTAATATTTTAAACTCAATTAATAATATTTTAAATCTAATTAATTTACTTCCTTATTGTTGCAGTTATTGGAGTACATATCCGGAGTAATGATTACATTTATTATCAGTTATTTCGGTTATGTTTTCATTGAGAGTCCATTCATTCAAATTGCAAATGAATTGCTATAAAAATTTAATAATATGTTGTTTGCCAATCTAGTTTTAATATATGTTTTAGCGATCCTGGTGAAATTGTCATTTAAGAAAGTTAACATTGTCAAATATTTTTCTGTATTCCAGGTAATGTGTTATGATAATATAATATTACAACATTGACAAATATGATATGACTAAGTCATAACCGTAGGGACATTATGATTAAAAATTAAATATTGATAATGTGTTTATTAATGTATAGCCAGTAATGGATGTCCAGTTCTAACGCCCCTATGGTTATGAGTTAGTCATATAAGGTATAATTGATAATTTTATGTAGAGGATTTGTAATTATTTTAAAAGTGTAATAAAAATATAAATATATTTTTATTATAATTAAAATTAGATTTATATATTTATATTTGTAAATATTACAAAATAACTTTTATTGAGAAATAGATTAATTTATTGATATTATGATTAGGGCTGCCAAACCTCCCGGTTTCACCGGAGTCTCCCGGAATCTGGGTATGTCTCCCGTCTCTCAGTTGATTGTCTACCTTGAGATTGATTTCTCCCGGGCAAACATTCACACATTTATACACAAATAAAAGTTGTGATTTAATGAAAATATATATAAAACAACATTTAAATAAAAATAAGGTCTTATACCGCATAATTGTTAAATGATTAATGTTTAAAATTATTTTTTCCTGTAATGTGTTTACTTAATTAAATAGTGATTAATTTTAAATGTAATTATTTATAGATTCACTTAAAATATATTTTAAGCATCATTGAGAATATTTCTATTGTTAATAACTATTATTATATTAAAAATTTTAAAAATTAAGATAAGCTAAATATACTTAATTTAAATAGGGCAAGAAATTTAGAATAAGTTTTATTCTTTAATTAATGGATTGATTATTCAAATAATTTTATTCAATTAAATCCAAAGGTCTAATATCAAATTAAAAGAAAATGTCAACATTCAACTCTATATATTTAATAGTAAGAAATTATATGGTTAAAAATCTATGAAAAATTTTGAATAATTCTTTATAAACATCTCCCGGAAATCTGCCGGGAGTTTCTATGCAAACTATTGAAAGCTCCCGTTTATGAACTTTTTGGTTTGGCAACCCAAATTATGATGTTAAAGAATTCGTTTAATTGGTAAATGTTTTCATTGAGAATATATTCTACGAAAAGAGTTGATTCTTGTCATCAGTTATTTGATCCGTGAATTGAGTCCACAATTCATCCATAATTAGAGTCCTGTATTAGTCCTCTATGAATAACGAGACAAATAATAAAATCAATACTTAATTAGTGATTATATTTATCATATGATTCACACAAACCTCAGTCCAGACAATATGTCCACATTTCACTCATTTGTGACAATTTTGTGTTGTCCACCACTTCTCTGATGTCTTGAAGTGATGCCATCGCCTATCCTTCTCTCCATTCAATACAGTGTTTGTCTTTTGGCTTTCATTCAACACTTCCGTCACATTCTTCTGAAGCACAGTTTGGTCACCAGAAGTGGTATTCAACGGATTCTGTGATCCCTTCCCATCAGAAGTGTATGCCTTTGAACTACTGATTATATCGTAAATTCAATTCAATTAAAATCTATTAAATCAATTAAATGATTTGAACATCAAATCAGGAAAACCTTTTCTCCATCTTTTTCATCTGATCCCAAATTTCTTCAAACAGAAAGTCGAGTGAATCCTTGAAAAGCCTAACTGTGTTCACATATAGCAGCGTATGGTCTCTTCGCATACACCAACTCTTGTCTCATGTCTTTCACATCCCTTTCCTTCCTATTATCAAGAGGTCGGCCGTTGACCACCTGTTCCGCGGTGCCGACGACATGGGGGTGAGGTGTGGACCGTCGCGGTCGATGGTTTCTCTTCGGTATCCCTTGGATTCCCTGCCTCTGGTGTTCTCTCCTGCGGAGGGGGCAGTGCAGGCGGACCCCTTGTCGGGCATGGCATCCAGGGCAGGCCATCCCTGTGAGCGGACAGCCAGTGCACGCCATCCCTGTGAGCGGACAGCCAGTGCACGCCATCCCTGTGAGCGGACAGCCAGTGCAGGCCGTACAACGTTTTTTGTCTCATAAGTGATCGATGTTTGCGGTAATGTTAGGGAATTTGTTATGAAGTTCTCACTCTTTTGCGGATAATTGGTATAAACTGATCCAAAAGTGCATCAACTCTTGAGTTAAACTTATAGACGTTATTATCGAATGAATCGATGTCCGCGATATCAGACATCACTAGATTTGCCCTGTTCAAATCCTTTTATCGACTTTTTTATAACTTCTGAATTCAATCTCTTTATGATTATGATTATATGCAATTTTATATTTAGTTAAGTACTAATATAGAGCTTATTACATTTATAATTAATATATTTATAGTAAATGATTACTATTTTTAAGAAACATAAAAATGTTCGGATCATTGTGAATTTAAATTATATGTACTGGATTAATTAGAATAAATAAAATGTTGATTTCTAAAACAAATACAATTTCCAAATTGTGAAGCATTATCAAAAAATATGTATAATTTGATTGTTAAAAACTATTGTAAGCTAATATTAGCGATAAAATAAATGTGTCGGTGACAGCGCCTGTACTGCCATCGCCCACACCTACTAACAGGTGTTAGCGAACTCGAGGGACAGAATCGCAAAAATGACCTCATTTTTAGGCCCGCAATGTGGTCAGACTGTGGACAGACTGTTCGACCGGTGCGCCAGCGGTGTCAACACCGGTCGTAGTTGTCGTCGTGATGGAGATCCCAATGACTGTCCACTCTATTTGATCAGATTATTAAGGCCTCTAGTTTTGGCCCTATGTATACCTCCCTCAACAGCGATTATCCCCATTTCCAGGGAGTCATAGCAAACCGTACCCACAAACTGTTGCTTATTGTCTAGAACATTTTATTGACTATTCTAGAAGTTTAGTATTAACAAGATGCATTCCAAATATTATTAATAGAGAATAATTTTCTTTTAATTTTAAAAAATATCATATAATGTGTAAGAGTTTATAACTAGGCTGACCAGCCGTCCAG
>CAJPVJ010003888.1:0-10337 GCA_905397405.1 Oppiella nova | reverse complement strand
GTATAAAACTTTTAGGCACTGGTATTGAGTGAATGATAGAATTGCTTCGTCTCTCTCTCTCTCTCTCTCTCTCTCTCTCTCTCTCTCGTGTCGTTACGACACAATTGGCTAAGAATTAGGTCCAAAAGTTTTGGTGCCGACCATTCAATTGTATTATAGGAATAATACAATTCACGTGTAGCTAAGCAACAGATGACAAGAGAATTGAGGTGCACAGGGAGGTAATGGCACACATTTAAGTAGGGATCATTTATTCAATACCTTACTACAATAGCCAATCCTATTGTCATATTATCAGCTAATTAAAAGTGGTCAATCAGTAGTTAATATAAATAATGTATTTATAATTTTGTTTACTGATAATTCTTACTAGTATTGTAGACTTATTATGCAAATTGTGTATTTGTTATTTTAGCTAGTTAAATTAATTGTATATTGTTTGTCACATTATGTTGTTATGTTTTATTGATAATCCAAAACACACTTTCGCTAAACAAGTCTCTTATATGGTTTTGTTTGCTTTTTAAAAAAGGATTTCCTCTCATATAAGACTCATGTGAATAACAATTTTGCATCACATGTGTGCAGAATATTCTTGGGTGCCATACATAAGGAATACAAATGTTGTGGTCTTATACTGTATATGCGCTCAATTCAAACAAACAGAATATTTAATTTAATTCTTATGCAAAAGTTTTAACAGAATTCCTTAGGTTTGTAATTAAATAAAAAACAATTAGCATAATATATACGCGACCAGTGTATGTATCATTAAATTAGTGCATGATTTAAAACATGTATATGTACGGTATATTGATTTAAAAAATTAATTTATTTCATGACTATTATTATTTAAATAAATTATATCTTAAAATTTAGTGTAGCTCTCTCTCTCTGAGAGAGAGAGAGAGCCTAACGCTATGATTACGTAATTTTTTAAAATACTACAACAGTATTGATGTCGCATTATTACTTAGGTATGCACATATATTTTATATTGTAGTTTACTAAAACAAACGTATTCAGAGTTATTTAAACAGAGATGCGCTTCACTTGCGATGAAGTCTCACAAAAATGTCACTGAATTTTGGCCACAAATTCTGTGGAAATATTATTTTTTATTCACTTGTTTTTCCACAGAATTTGAGTTCTTTAAGGTTAATAACTTGTTATATAATATATGTGATATTATGCAATAATATCTATTTCTAATGATACTAGCAAATGTCACGCAGTTATGTTATGAGTTATCTGTAATATTTGTAGAATTAATTAAGTAATATTTATTTTAATAATTTATGCCATGAGTAATACCAAGAATTATTGCGAAATAATATATTTTTGAATCTAATTAAATATTAATAATATAGTATAGAGCTCTCTCTCTCTCTCTCTCTCTCTCTCTCTATGTGTGTGTGTGTGGAGAGAGAGAGAGAGAGAGGGAGGAGAGAGAGAGAGAGAGGGAGGAGAGAGAGAGAGAGACTTTAAGCACCTATTGATAGAGAGTTCTGTCAAATGCAGTGAAGGCTTACATGGGATTCAAATGTCTGTAACATAAAGACTATACAAAAAACATAAAAGTATTACTTATAA
This sequence comes from Oppiella nova, assembly GCA_905397405.1. NCBI lineage: Eukaryota > Metazoa > Arthropoda > Arachnida > Sarcoptiformes > Oppiidae > Oppiella > Oppiella nova. The sequence goes on along the minus strand of CAJPVJ010003888.1, from coordinate 8,744 downwards.
GAGTCAGTCCATAGACACAAAAGAATTGGAAAACTTATGACTTAATGCATGTATTTATTTATATATATTGTTATAAACACCTTTCACTCTCTCGTAGGGACATTAAACCGGATAATATACTGCTGGATGAATTAGGTCACGTGCATATCACCGACTTTAACATCGCCATCGAGTTAGGCCCGGAGCCCAACCACTTGGCCACGTCTATGTCCGGCACTAAACCATATATGGGTGAGTAATGGCCAGTCCTCATGGACTCTGTGTGACATCTGATGTCATAATCAGGACATTATCAATATGTTTAAGACATCGTTTTACATACTAAGAGATACATATCGTGTGTAACACAATGTGTGCTCTGATGATAATGTTATTTGTTGTAATATAGACATTTATATTATATCATAAAAGTGAGCACAATTTCATGCAATAAAGTTTTTTATGATTTAATATTTTATACGCAACATAGCTATAAAGAGTTGTTTTGTAGTTTAAGTGGTTTTGTTAATAAAATATATTTATGTATAGTTATATTAAATGTCATCACAAATCTTGAGATAATGTGTGGCAGGGATATAAAGGCCCGGAAAAGTAATTTATGAAATGTTGCGAATTGCATAATATTCTCTGAGTGTATTTAATTATGATTATAAATATTATATTTCATAGTCTAGTAGAAAAATTAAATTAATTTAGTTTATAGTTTTTTTCGGGTAAGCCATGAATGATACCAAAAACTAAAACCCATATTTGAAACTCACTTCACATAAAAGTTATTGAATTTAAGACACTATGGAAAGTGTGAATATGATGTCCTCTAATAGACACGATAAGTGAGTTATGGATCAGTAGTTGTTGAGGGGAAAGGGACAGTAGTATATGTCATAGTCTGTAGCCGTATTGTCATTTGGAAATGTACGGTACTGTCAATGGTCTGTCCCTTTACGTAAACGCATTCATCATGTCCTTTGTGCTCATAAATCATTATAACGACTGAATGCCAAAGTGATTGTCTCGTCTATGCGATGAAAAATAAATAATAACTGCAATTACTTTAGGATTATTGTGTCCGACAGACAGATAAATAGACAGACAGACAATCAGTCAGTCATTGAGGCGCTCATTATTTGGCGATTTGTCTACATTATACTGTTTTTGTGTTTTCATGACTATTTTAAAACGTAAGATTTGTACAAAATGTAGATATAATTGGTACACGAAATTGGGTAATAGGATTAAAGTACAGTGCACTATTAAAAAATGCAATTCAGCTTTGTAAAACTTTAAAGTGTACTTTTGTGTTTATTTGAATGCGGATTGCTCGTAAACTATAATAGGATTTTTATTTGCTATAAAAAATCAATTTTTACTTTAAAATTACTATTGTTTATAATAATAATATAATTTTGTTTATGGCGAAAATTATGTGATTAAAATATTATGTATTTCTTAAATTAGAGTTAATTTTTGAAAACATTTTTTAAAATGCCATATTAATTAAAAACAAAAATTTTGAATACACATAGACAATATTATTAAGTATTCATTATATTCTTTTACTGTAATAATTAATCAAACTATAATACAATTCATTGCAAATCCTTTGTTTAACTAATTACATGACTAATAGTTATATATATATATATATATATAATTATTTATTATATGAATTGTATGTATTTCTATATCTCTATGTATTTGATTTACTGAATAGCGCCCGAAGTGTTTGAATGTGCGCTCGACTACAACACCGGCTATTCATTCCCCGTAAGTATATTTATGCAAACAAAATCATTTGATGTTATATTTTATATACACGTATGGATTCATTATTACGCTGTAGTTATGACAACATCATAAAATTTTTTAATGCATTAGTATCGCAATCCGAGAGAGAGAGAGAGCTACACTAAATTTTAAGATATAATTTATTTAAATAATAATAGTCATGAAATTAATTAATTTTTTAAATCAATATACTGTACATATTATACATGTTTTAAATCGTGCACTAATTTAATGATACATACACTGGTCGCGTATATATTATGCTAATTGTTTTTTATTTAATTACAAACCTAAGGAATTTTGTTAAAACCTTTGCATACGAATTAAATTAAATATTCTGTTTGTTTGAATTGAGCGCATATGTAAGACCACAACATTTGTATTCCTTATGTATGGCACCCACAAGAATATTCTGCACACATGTGATGCAAAATTGTTATTCACATGAGTTTTATATGAGAGGAAATCCTTTTTTAAAAATCAACAAAACCATATAAGAGACTTGTTTAGCGAAAGTGTGTATTGGATTATCAATAAAACATAACAACATAATGTGACAAACAATATACAATTGATTTAACTAGCTAAAATAACGAATACTCAATTTGCATAATAAGTCTACAATACTAGTAAGAATTATCAGTAAACAAAATTATAAATACATTATTTATATTAACTACTGATTAACCACTTTTAATTAGCTGATAATATGACAATAGGATTGGCTATTGTAGTAAGGTATTGAATAAATGATCCCTACTTAAATGTGTGCCATTACCTCCCTGTGCACTTCAATTCTCTTGTCATCTGTTGCTTAGCTACACGTAAATTGTATTATTCCTATAATACAATTGAATGGTCGGCACCAAAACTTTTGGACCTAATTCTTAGCCAATTGTGTCGTAACGACACGAGAGAGAGAGAGAGAGAGAGAGAGAGAGAGAGACGAAGCAATTCTATCGTTCACTCAATACCAGTGCCTAAAATTTTTATACACTACTAGTGCACTGTATTCTGTATATAAGAATAAAAATAAGAAACAGATTCTTATCTGTTTTCCCCATTGAATCACATAATAAATCTTAATTGGAAATACACATTGATTTATATACTGGTAGTGTATATTGCATTTCTTGCCCAAACACGTAATCATTAGTTTTGATTGTGATTTACGGACCACTCATGTAATGAAAATAATATATATATATTTCCCGGAAATATAATACCAGATCTTGATCCCGGGTATCGTATCCTCTAGTAAGAAATTTTAATTAAAACTTCACCGATGATTTTGAAAATAATGTACCAAAAAATGTAATCACTAACCAGTGTGTGTGGGTTTTATGATTATTACAAAAATATCTAGCTAATACTTATTACGGCAGCAAATTATTAATTTCGAAATATTTGGGCAAAAATATAAAGTAGTAAATTAGTGGCTGTCATGACAATGGGCTTATAAATGGACCGCAACTTATGTTTTATGAGCACTCAATACCATTAAATATACTCTAATTTTCATTTTCATTTTCTACTTAACCGTCCATTACATGAAAAGCATTTATTTTAATATTTATTTGCGCCAAACGCATGGCTACAGCCATTCAATTGGCGAAACAATTTGGCAATTCATCGGAGAGAAAATAAATTTGTGATTTAAATAGCGGATCAAAAAAAGTACATCACTTATAGCGAGTGAAATGAATTGAAATCAAGATTTTAAGTGACTTTACTTATCAGACACGCAGCCCATCGAGGGCTATAATGAATGGACAAATAAATTCACGCGATTCAATGGTACGGAATAGCGTTTTTTATCAAGAATAAATTTCTTTATACAGTATATACTTTTAGCTGGCAGTCAATTCAACTAAATGAAATGTGTGTTACAGTTAGCCGTACGGTAAATGCGAGCGCATTATACACGGAATTGTGTCAAGAATCTCATTGTGTGCCTAAGAATCGGTACACAATGTGACTCTCTATTGCTTTTATAGAGTTGTGTCTCAAGTGCTCTTCAAATGTTCAAACTTTTCGTCTCTCTCTCTCTCTCTCTCTCTCTCTCCACTCACTCACTCACTCTGCCTAATAAAAAATAAATAAATTCAATTTTGCATATCTTAACATAAAAAGATTTATATAATAATTCTCTCTCTCTCTCTCTCGCAGACACTGTGTCTATGTATTAACGGATTTTGAAGCCATTTGAGCACAAGTGAGGTACAAAACAGAGTCATTTAGGTGTTTGTCAAGAGTGTATGCCCTTCCCATTCTGTTATTCACACAACGGAGCCCTTAAGGAACCGACTAATGAAACTTTTTGCCTCTCGAGTAATGAATAATTTTGTACATTTAATGACTTTTATGACATCGAGCTATCGATTCGTGGGAATCCGGCTATCATTAGTGAGAGGTATATAGTATACAGAATATATTATATGCAATGATATTTGCATTTGTCTTAGTTACTCAACCTTTGCATAATGAACCTCACTAATAATATTTACAGTTTTACATCAATACACAACTCAACAGTTATATAAATATTTTCTCATTTTGATCTAAAATTATTAAAATATAGTTTTTTGGAAATACATAAATAAATTGGATTCCTATTTTTAAAAGATTATTTTTAAAATTCTTATATAAATCTTTTTATGTTAAGATATGCAAAATTGAATTTCTTTTTTTATTAGGCAGAGTGAGTGAGTGAGTGAGTGAGTGAGTGAGTAAGTGTAGAGAGAGAGAGAGAGAGAGAGAGAGAAAGTGGAATATATATATACTGTATATATTATATCTGTATATATTATACAATATATTCACAACAAAATAGATGTAACGTAAATGCACAAAAAATAGTAACACAATATAAACTTTGAATTAATTGAGCCGTAAATAAGAAATTGAATGCTAATGAAGATTTAAGTTGCGATCACTTCATTATTAAGCAAATTATCATTTAAATGGGTTTGTGTCTCAACAAATGTCTAACGTCTTGATTACAGTACCAGTTGATACTATAAGAGACTAATTCCTTACACACACACAAACATTTGTTAAAACCTTATACATTGTAGTATTCCGTAGGTTTCGTTTTTTGTCAGTCCATAGAAATGCGTGTTATCTCGTAAAACACACACACATTGCATGCAAACACTGTTTATGTTATTTTGTATTGAGTTTCCCTTTTTCTATTGTACAGAGAATTCAGTATATTTTTTGTTTAACAACTAATTCGATATAAGAATATACAGTACAGAATCAGTCTATTATATTGTCGTCTGTTTTTAATTGAGTTTAAACTCAGCACAGAATTGTAGGCAGGATTCGGGCGATAGATTGTATCGATTCTGTAATACAGTGTGTACTCGACTAACATATACTTTAATCATAAAATAAATATAATAATGAGGGAGTGTGTGTGTGTGTGTGTGTGTTTCCAGCATTAGGTTAATAGTACTTAATATTAGAGTAATGGTTGACATAAATCAGATGGCGATAACTGTTACAGAATATCACAGANAGAGAGAGAGATTTAAAATTTGTTTTACAAAGCTTGAATAATTCATACCATTTTTAGAGAAATATTATAATGAAAATCAAAAATAATAAATTCAATAGCATTGCTATCGTGCGAGTGTTTTTCATTTTTGTAAAATATATTTTTAAAAATTTAATTCTCTCTCTCACTTTCTCTCTCTCTCTCTCTCTCTCTCTCTACTGGATATTAAAAGTAATATTCTTATATCTGATACTGTTTTAAAAATTTCATTACTACACTACGTGCATTGTTTGAGAGCACTAGTACGATAGTGCACTGGTAGCTGTAGTCGTCTATTATTTTATTCTGTTATTTGCAATTCCGGATAAATTGTTCACTAACTCTAATGAAAGTCAGTCACGCGTATAGAATATTCTGGTGTTTCGACACTTTATATTCCAGAACTGTATTTACAATAATAATGTGATCTCTCTCTCTCTCTCTCTCTCTCTCTCTCTCTCTCTCTCTCATACTCACTCCATATCACATGATTTGCATCTTAGAGATCCGTTTATTGCACTCATAGTACAGTATAAACAAAATTCTTGTGTAATATTATGATAACTCATTTTTATCGATAATAAATTAATACAATTATATATACATACATAAAAACATAGCAATAATTTACTACTTTGATCGCATAATTAGACAAATATATTGAATTGGAAAACACCAAAAAACATACTGAATGACCATATGGTACACGAAAACAACAGTGACCTACCTGTGCATTATTTTGTGTTCGTGTAGGTAGTCGAGGGCGAGGGCCACTTCGCACAGGTATAGTAAGACCCGTTTCTCGTTAAAGAAGCCGTCCTGTTGTAAATGATAGCGTAAGTCACCGCCCAGTAGTAGGTCGACGACCATAAACATGTCCTCCTCGTCCTGGTTAAGCAAATGAATGTCATATTTATATGATTATATTTACATACAAATGAATTTATTTTACGTAATTATAGACATATATGTAATTATGGAATTGTGGGGAAATATGTATTTTTTATAATTGTGTTGAAAACATTTATTGCTTAGAAGTACTCAAATGAAAATAAAAATGTTTTATTAAAAAATCAATTTGCATACATTGTACTGTATGGTAATAATAATTATATGAAATATTTTTTTTCAAAGAGTGAAATATCAAAACCAATTAATTTATAATATACCGGTACTGTGTCTATCATAATATTACGGGATATACATACATGTAGCCCATAGGCATAGCCTCTTGGAGTACATGTTTAAAAAAATTGTATGACAAATACATTTTATTACACAATTCAGAGATACTTTAAACAATTTGACAAACTTTATACACGACTATTTTTATAATTGTGTTGAAAACATTTATTGCTTAGAAGTACTCAAATGAAAATAAAAATGTTTTATTAAAAAATCAATTTGCATACATTGTACTGTATGGTAATAATAATTATATGAAATATTTTTTTCAGTAATAACTATGAAGTAGAAAACAAAGAGTGAAATATCAAAACCAATTAATTTATAATATACCGGTACTGTGTCTATCATAATATTACGGGATATACAATGTATATTATACATACATGTAGCCCATAGGCATAGCCTCTTGGAGTACATGTTTAAAAAAATTGTATGACAAATACATTTTATTACACAATTCAGAGATACTTTAAACAATTTGACAAACTTTATACACGACTAAAATTGAAAATAATATGTTTTTGTCAATGAAACGAGAAAATTGTTTCACAGATATCATAACCGCTATCGAGAAGTAAAGTGTATTTAAATATAAGACTTAAAACACAATACAATATAAATGTAATATCTTTTATAGTAAAGGAAATTCAGTTTTGTCGGTAGTTTTTCTTGCAGTAAAAATCAATATCACATGAAATAAGCAAATAATAAAAAACCAAAAATTGAAAAATACTGTTCAGTATATTATAAGGTATGAAAGAAATGCACAATAAGTTTGACAAAAAGCAATATTTCTCTCTCTCTCTCTCTCACTCTCTCACTCACTCTCCCTAGTATTGATCACATATACAATAATACCTTTCGTATAATTCTCAGTCAATTCTTAATACATATTTCACATTTCATATCAAAATCTGATTTTCCACTCAATTCTCGCATAAGAATCGTAAAAAATATGAGATAAAAATTTATATCAAATATGAATATTTCTGTTGACATTCGCTTTTTAAAAGTAATGTTTTGTCTTTTATGTATTGATAGAAATATTTATATTCAATATCCATATCGTGACAGTCAAGTGAATAAAATATTATATATATTCCTGTGTCAAGTTGCCAACTTTGCTAAAATAATATTATCAACTATGGCAAAATAATTTTTCATAATTATATCTATATTTTTAAACAAAATTCTCGTGCATTAGTTATTCATTAATTTATGCCAACATTCATATAATTTATTAGACATATATAAAATAATTTTTTAGTTTAATTTAAAACTTTTTTGCCAAAAACAAACTTTGTATTCCCAAACGGTTTTATTGGATGAAAAACATAATTAAATGCAAAAAAACTTCATTTTTGAAGATCTATTTACACGAAATAGGATTTATTAATTTCGTTTTACAATGAAAATGAAAAATAGACTCAGAAAATCATTTTGGAAATTAATTTTGAAAAATATTTCGTAAATATTTTTTTAGTGAAAAATTCTTCTCATATGCAGAATATTCTGTAGTCTTATACTCTACTCGACTGAAAACCGTGTGTTTTATTAGTGAGAAATATTTTTGAATAAAACTAAGTCCGACACAAAATTAAGACAAATTGCCTTGATAATAAATCTCTACGCTCAATAACTCGCGCATAACTCATTAATCCTATGCTATAAATCTTATATAAAATATAATATATTTGTATATACATGTTTTGTTGCATATATTTTTTCTAAAATGTGTAAAATAACAAAATTAGATGCAATTTGAAAAATAATGATTTCTATGTTATTAATGTATTAGCCAAAATCAAGTTTAATCATAAATTTAAAAATTTAGTTACTATAGTTAAATCTATTTAATAATACGTAAAGTTTTATAAATTATGAAACTTTATTACTTAAAATAAAGTTATTTTATTCTTTAAAACCTATAGTAAATGTTATAATTTTAGATCAAATATTATGCTTTGTGTAATTTGAAACAAAGTGGAATATTAGATTAAACTGGAGTTTAATATAATTACGCCAATAATTATATATAAAGTATTATATTTATATAATTTAATATAAGATTTTATGAAAATTCTCAGTAATTCAGTGTTAGAAAGTTTTCAAAGCTTTCAATATATTTAAAAGAGTATTTTTAAACTAAACTTCAAATTTTAATTAAATTTGTTGAAGCTTTAGGCAAATCGATACGAATCTCTCGAAAATTAAACAAAATTCATTC
>CAJPVJ010003887.1:0-10337 GCA_905397405.1 Oppiella nova | reverse complement strand
TCTCTCACTCACTCACTCTCTCACTCACTCACTCACTCACTCACTCACTCAATGTACTCATCCCTGGATGTGTCATCCCTTACATCCCAATCCTTCTCAACAAACTGTTTACAAGCGATAACACACATGAAGTCATTACAGGAAAGACTCATTTCGGGTCAACAGATAAATACAGCCAAAGAAACATAAATTTGAAAACATCTAAAATATATTCCCATATATTTCCGACACTAATAGTCATAATAAGTGTACAGATAAGAGATATATACACATAAAATATACTAAAATATAGCGTATATTTTATGGGATTTAATTTAATACTTTATTTTTAAGTCTAATTCAAATCAATAAAGCAATCGATAAATCAGTATTTGATGCCAAATAAGTCTCAGTATTTATTTATATACTTATATTTTTCAAGCAAATATATAGTAATAAATAAATGTCATTTATATTATACATGTTTTAAAGATTATTGTTTTCATTTTTAATACAATTTTGTTGACAGTTAAATAAATATATTATCAAGTAGACTATTGTAAAAGTGTATACATAATAACATAAGATATATAGAAAACAATGTTTTAAAATAAATTAATTCATGAATTACTGCAATATATTTATATATTTTTATTTGTCAATACTAGTTATTAATTACTTTATACAGTGAACAACAGAAAAATACATAATAATAAATAATATAATGAACAAAAATCTACTGTATAAGTACTTTATATATAATTACTGTATTATATTATCAAGTAGACTATTGTAAAAGTGTATACATAATAACATAAGATATATAGAAAACAATGTTTTAAAATAAATTAATTCATGAATTACTGCAATATATTTATATATTTTTATTTGTCAATACTATAAAGCAATCGATAAATCAGTATTTGATGCCAAATAAGTCTCAGTATTTATTTATATACTTATATTTTTCAAGCAAATATATAGTAATAAATAAATGTCATTTATATTATACATGTTTTAAAGATTGTTGTTTCCATTTTTAATACAATTTTGTTGACAGTTAAATAAATATATTATCAAGTAGACTATTGTAAAAGTGTATACATAATACCTGTAACATAAAATATATAGAAAACAATGTTTCAAAATAAATCAATTCATGAATTACTGCAATATATTTATATAATTTTATTTGTCAATACTAGTTATTAATTACTTTATACAGTGAGCAACAGAAAAATACATAATAATAAATAATATAATGAACAAAAATCTACTGTACTTTATATATAATTACTGTATATAAATACAAATAGTTTCGTGACATTAACCAAAGCTTGTTTTTGTGGTAAAATAATTATAATAATCAAAATTTATGAAACATATAATTAAATATACTGTATATGATATAACATATTTATATAGAAATTACCAAAACATTCATAAATAACAAGAATATTTTATTTAACACATAATAATCATAATATTTGGAGGGTTTCAATGGGGGGTTGGGATGTATAATACGATAAATAAACTTAAATTAGTGGTTTCACTGGTAATAAATAATTTCGTATAAATAATAAATGGTTTCACATGTTGTCGATGATGATAGGGTTGGGTTTGGTGTGGGGTATAGTATGTCAGTGGCGTTCCTCTGGCGAACTGTTATGTTGTGGTTTGAGATAATTAGTGGACATGTAGTGTGGAAATGGATCACCAAACCCACGGCCGACCATTATGTCATTTGAGTGGTGCCATTGGAAATAAAAAGTATTCATTAGACAAATAAAACCATCATTTAATGCTTTATACAGAATATTCTGCTAGATTTTAAATAATTGTTTTGTTATCTTGGTATTAACCTTATTCAATATTTATGTGCATTTATATCAATATTATCTACTATGAAAATATTGTAATAATTTATATGCATTGTAAGTTTATTTAATAAACGAAATTACGTAGGATTTTAGTTACTTAGGATATATACATTATTTATGTCATATATTTATTAAATCAACATATACTAAAATAACTTTTTTTCAAATTAATGTAATTTATATATTAGCTAAACTCACGAACCTAATATTAACTTATATAATTAAATTATTACAAGAATATACTTTTTTTGTAAATATTATTATAATATAGATATAAATCCAAATCTATACAACTATTGATAACCTAGTGTTCGTTGAATAACTTATAAAAATAACAATAAGAGTGCTTTTATAATGTCATATTAAATATAAAAGCCATTGTCTATAAGTTATGACAAAACAATTATATCATTGTTGTGTTTAATGTCTCACAAATAGAAAACAATACATAAAGCTTTAATATAACCACAACTCTGTTATATCTGAATGTACTGTACGTTACTGTATATAACTGGTGTAAAAGTCATGGAAATAGGGAAAGGGAGGCATCGAGTGAGATGGACAGGGAGTGAGTGGTGTTTGTGATATATAATTGGCAATAATAATAACAATTAAGGGATAAGTCATACCACATCATGTATATAGTGATGGCGACAAATACAATAAAACTCGAGCCCAATGTTATCATAGCGTACATCCAAAACGATGACTCGTCTATACAATCAAATCAAACAAAAATAGTGTCCATTAAAGTGATATGAATTGTCGTGGAATTGAGAATAATGTTTATAAATATATTGATATAAATCTATATAGATACAAATACTTATAACTGTATATAGATATTTATTGGATAATATTCTGTGTGTATAAGAGGTTAGGAATTGATAGGAATATTCCGTAATAGTAGTATTTAATACTATTATCTAAACGTTACAGATTATTCCTATGAATTCTTATAAACAGAATATACTACAGTATACTACAGTAAGTATTGTATATAAGAAAATAATGCAGAATAATACTATAATATCTAAGGAATTAGGACTATAATGCCCGGGGTATTTGAGTATTAAAGTAATGGACAGATTTATTGCATAAAATCAAATAATAATTGCTGAAATATTTCACGAGAAATAAATTCTTTATGTATTTCGTTGGAAACAAATACTTTATTTATTTTTCTTACTTTTTCTGGCAAATGGTTTGGAAACACAATTGATATTAAAGTTTTCAAATATATATTTTGAATTACTTTTTAGTTTTGTGTTTTTCGGTTGGCTTTTGTGATTCATATTTGTTTTTATTACTGTTTTATTAATGCAATTATTTTGGCCATTATTTTCAATTTTTGTTTGTGTTGTTTGCAATTGTTTAAAACTTTTTGGGATTTTATAATTATATTTAGAAATGATTTATTATTCTCTAGTGCTTTGAAAAAGTAATTTGTTTTAAAAATTTATATATATAAGTGTATAATCTATAAGTATTTTTATACAAACTTATTTATTGCATATTATACTCTATTGCACAATAATTTATTTCATATATATTTAAAAAGTTATTAAGTTTGTTACAAATTATTTTGTGCTAGATACAAACATATTATATTAGTCTAATATTAATTATTGAATTATGATGTAGTTTTTGCATAAAACACTGGAAGGTATTTTATTATTAATATAATATAAAATAATGAGATAATCAGAGAGAGAGAGAGAGAGAGAGAGAGAGAGAGAAAGAGAGAGAGCTTAAAGGCAGATAAAACTTATATAAAAGCAAAATCATATAATAATTACAATATTTTACTCATCCGTACAGTAATTTAATTTAACTTGTAATATTTTTGCTAAAGCAATACATAATAATATAAATTAGTTTTTATGTCCAAAGAATATACAGAATATGTTGTCAATTATTTTGTAGTCAATAGACTGTAGTCCAGCAAAATTTCGTGTAAACAACAAAAACACGATTCATTGCTTTACATGATCCGGAATATATAAAAACTAAAAACTTCATATTTATCTATGAATTAATGGATACAGTATTCTATAGGAATGGCAATTATTAATCAAAATTAATGGAGCGGTCAGTCAGTTATAAGTTGTAAATCCATTTCCCAGTCTATATATGTATATAAAACTATACAAAAATGTACTTTTCGTATATAAATCATCAGCAAAATCAAAAGCAAACTAATAATGCGTTATTATGTTTAGGAGATTTGCAGTACAAGAATATTCTGTACATTATATTATGCAATAAATCGTAACCAGAATTCATTTCATGTGATGAAAACGCAAACAAACAAAATAAATGAACAACAAATAGTGTGTTGTGTTAAATAAATTAATCTTGGTATAATAAACCTCAAAATAATTATTCTAATAATCATGTCACATTTAATAACTTTATAACTCAAATATCTATTTGCAATGCAATATGTATTTATATTATATTAACTTTAAATTTAAGCCTTTTTAGAGAGAGAGAGAGAGAGAGAGAGAGAGAGATAGAGAGAGAGATTATTAATATAAATATTCTGTGGAAAGAATTTATTAACAAATTTATGATTAGATAGGAATCAATGCATCCGTGAAATAATTTCGACAAAAATTATATTAGATATGAATGTTTGAATTAATGGATACAAATCGTATGAATAAACGCATGAATACATTAATAACTTACGTAAAAATGTGTTGCGAAATGTGGGTAATAAATATTTACAACATTTTGCAGCATTTGTTTAAAAATAGATTAAGAAATTATAAATATGCAATAAATTTGAAACCTAACTGTAATTAAATTAAACATAAATCACATTTAAAGTGCTTATGTTATTATTTTATAGCAATTTTATACAAAAACAAGAATAACTTTTTGGAAAACTTTTTAATCCATTAATTCACGTCTTATTGCATATGAAAAATAAAATTGGGTTAAAATGAATGGCAAAACCCACTTATGTTGACATTCAAAGCAATTTCATAGAGAAATACCACATTATATAATAGTTTTCTCTTTTGTGCACAAAAATGTATACATTTTTGTATGCAATTCATAATTCAAAGCAAATTCAAAATTATGAGAAAATATATTTAGATATTTGTCACATAAATACCATTAAGAGTATTCACCAGAAAAATAAACCTTTTTCTTTGTATACCTCAAACAAAAATGTGTTTTTATTAGTTTTTATTATTATTTAAATGAACGAAATGTTATGTAATTTATTTCTAGGTTTCTAAGAATTAGCTTATATTTTATTATGGTAAATTTAGCTTTATTATATTTTAGCTATGTTTAAACATTCAAAAAAGTTATAACACATAAAAATTTATATGTCAAGAATATTCTGTGAATAATTCTCTGTAATTATAAACAACTGCAATATTAGATTATTAGTCTTAATAAACAATATTTACATTCAAATAAGTAATGGTTGTTACAAAAATAAAATCAATTTATAAAATATAAAGTTTACCCAGAAAATTTAATCAAACTATTATTTGAAAATGTAAATTTAAAAATCAAATAAAAGAGTGAATTTTTAAAATTTCATATTTGATATAAAGTTTTAGTGTTTCATAAAAACCAAATTATAGTGTATATAATATTATTATTTTCTGAGGCATTCATATACTACAAAATAACATAACATTAAGATAACAAGTTTAATATATTATAATAATAGAGGAGTTTTTCACTTAAAGCATAAAAGGTTTTGTGAGACAAAAAAATTGTTAAATATAGTCTTCAGGCGTATATAATTAGATATCTTTTTGATTATTTTTTCTCTTACTTCATAATATTTTTTACTTTAACTTAAAATAGGCTTTATTTTATATTTTAATTTTCTTTTTCTTTATGTATTTTTTCAATCGCTTTCTCGTGACTTAATTTAACTCAAACTTCTCTCTCTCTCTCTCTCTCTCTCTCTCTCATTCGGTTGAGTCTTATTTTGCTTTTTGAGAGAGAATTGCATTGAATTATGTATTTTTATTTTTTGTTAGTCAAACATAACATAGAATTTCAATCAAAGATTCGTTGAGAATATTCTGAGTACCAGTGTGTGCAGTGTATATGTATTATGCTATTTATTTCTATAAAGAATTCGTCAAAATTCTGGGAAATAATTGATAAGATATGTTTATCAAATTTTTAAAAATGTTTTTTAGTTAAAAATTATGTACCCAGTTCTTTGACATAGCCTTTATTTAAAGTTAAACTAAAAATAAATATAAATACTGTACAAATAAATAAATTTATTTTAAGAAATATTTTCGATAACAAACAACATTATATAGTAACTCAAAGTTTATTATAAATATAATTATGGAAAGTCACATAAGAATAATTTTATTGAATATTATTTATAATCTCCAGAATATTCTGTTATCCAAAATATTTTGCTTACAAATTGTTTGCGGTGAGAGAGAGAGAGAGAGAGAGAGCAAAATATATTGAATATTCTTTGAGGCATAAAGTATTGGTCCACAAAGAAAATGCTATAATTTTGAGCAAACATTTAGATTATATTTTCTCATATATTCTTGTTATGTACTGTATTTACAAAAATACGCAAACATAACAAACAAACAAAAATAATTGCATTAACTTTTTTGAAAACATAAAAAGTTTTGAAGTCTTGTCTATTGAATAGAATATGAAATCTTTACAAAATAATAGGAAATAACAAAAAATGTTTTGTTGGATAAATCATATTTGCATTTATTTCTATATCTCTAGTAATTTGGTTATAAAATAGAGTAGATTTAATAAAAACAAACTAATCTTATTATACATAAAGTTCACAAAAAAGTTTTGTCATTTACTCAAAACTAATTACTTTAGTATAAACATTGCCTTAAATTATAAAAATATTACAATACATAAATTATGCACAATCTGTACATTATATCTAACGTTCACTGTATGACATGGAAACACATTTTGCAAAATATTTTAATATTCAAATTACTATAATAAGTAAAATGTGTGCAAAAACTAATCAATAATACAATTAGATTATAGGCTAAAAATGGATCATTAAACTAATGCACAGAAAAGTTTTACATTTAATAATAAACACTTTAAATGTGTGGCGAAAACATAGAGAAATCATTTTCAATTAGATTTTTGTGTCATTTTTATGACCTTTTCATTTAAACATTTATATTCAAAGTGTATATAAAGTGTACACAAAAAATAAAAAACTATTACATAAAGCGTACGCAAAATAATTAAATGTTAAAATTGCTATAACTTTTTTGTTGTTATAATCAATATTTTGTTAATATATTAAAATGTCGTTTAGTTTTACATATGCTTTATACGCGATTTATTTATAAAAAATAAAACTCAAACTTATTATGCAAATTATACTTTTAATTAAATTACGTCTATATGTCCACTGATTTCATACAAATGTCATATCATTTGCCACTTATTCACGAACTATTTAATTAAAATAACTACTAATAAAGTACTTAAAGTTAATCAAAATAATTATATGATTTTTATACGTACTATAAATTATTTCCACACATAGGTGTGAATATTAATTATTTGCAAATCAGGCAAAAAAGGTTATAATTTGCATGTAATCTATATTGAAATGCATACATACCTGGAAAGTATCGGTTGATAATCTCCTCCGACGAGGCATTAGTATTATTTTGTGTCAATACATCCAACATTTTGTTTGGACACCAAATGTCTCGTTATATCTCTAAACATGAAAATTCAATTTATAATTTCTATCCGTATTTACGTTTGAATAATAATATTAAATAATTCATTTGAAATTCAGCTGCCATTTGACATATCATGCGAGTGTTGACTGACATTCAACTTCCCAAAGGGTTTATCATTAAAATTATATCATTTCTGTTAATACTTATTGTGAGTTGTTTAGTATTAAATATGTATACTTTGCATAATATTTTATTTAATGATATTCGTTATAAATAATATAAATATTAATATGTCTGTCATTGAATGACAATCTTCTGAGTATTATAGTGTTCATGAAATAAACAGTTTGTTTGGTAAACAAGTGATTAAATTGTGATTTTATTTTTAATTGTAATATTATAATAAAACATGTTTTCCATATAATCTACGAGCTTGACATCATAGCATTATCCAGATTATTTCTATTATAAATACAAAATTATATGTGATTTTTAGATATAAATAGACAAAAATAAAATTATTCTTAAAGTATATTTCCAATGATAGATAATTATATCATACATATTATGTAGAGTATAAATAGCATTAAAAGTATATATTGTTTACTATAAATGTATTATAAGGGTTGTAAAAGTAAGAAAATAATGAAATAAATTGTTATAACACATCAAAATGCGAAACAAACTTATTTTTATCTCCGATATAATGGACACACTTTTATGGATTGGTAGCCAAAAAAGGCTTTAATCATAACAACAACTTATGTGTTATATAACAGTGTTATTGTTGTGTTGAGCACCGGGAGTATAAAGTGACTTACATATCGTATTACATAATATAACGAAAAGCAATATTCAAAAATATATATATTGTAGAATATTCTGTATATATGTAATAATAATAATAATAAATCTCTCTTAGGATTAGGACTGGTGCACAAAAATTTGTTACTTTCATTCAATCAATAGCCAGCCGTAAGTTCTCTCTCTCTCTCTCTCTCTCTCTAGTATTGAATTTTGCAAGAAATTTATGTTAAACTTATTCATTAAACAAATGTAATCACAAAATCACAAAATAGCTACGAGAATATATGCACACTCACTATATTCTCTCACAATATTATCAAGTAATTCAATAAGAGAGAGAGAGAGAGAGAGAGAAGGAGGGAGGGAGGGAGAGAGAGAAAGAGACTTTTATATGAGTCGTGTATTAAGGGCTTAACATAATAAATGCTAAATAACTTTATTTTGTTTTTCTATGGATTAACTCTTTTATTACAATTTCTTATACATATAATACAATATATCGTATCATACGTACAATCGATTCATTAACATTATAATACTGTAGTGCATTTACATTGAGTTTAGAAATAAGATTTTTGATACATTTATCAATATTCTAAAGTGTATTTATATCTAACTTGTAAGTATATTATATTATAAATTATATATTATATTATAAAGATTTACATTCGTGATGAAATAGCTAATATTAACAAATGAATTTCACTATTAAAATATTAAATAATGCTAAAATTGTATTAAAGCAATTTGAATAGCGAATATAATTAATTATAAAATAGATCAATATATCAATATTTATTACTGTATAGGATATTTATTAAAAATAAAAAACTCATAGTACCGGTAATTTATATTAATATAATTAGAATTAAATTCTGTAATTTTATCTTAAAATGTGGGATTAAATGCCCGGGATATCTATAATTGAAGTGCTTATCAGTGAACAATTCGTTACTGAATACAGTCTCTCAGTGGACAGACAGTGTCGGGTCAGACTATTTTAATAGTCTGTTTCATTTGGTGTATGTGTGCTATGAATACCTAATGAGAGTGCAATACCTGTACTAATCATTTAAATGCTAATTTCCTTTTAATTATCCAAAACATTCTCTCATTTAGGGAGCAAATGAGTGAATGAGAGAAGTTCAGGGTAATTTTATAATAAATAATTATATAATACCAAATAATAGTTGTATGTTTTTCTATTCATAAAATTATTATTGGGCTTACTTGTTAGATATGGAGGAATTCCTAATTCTCATACAATTCAACAATTATATACGGTATTTATTATTTATAATAATTTACAATTTAAATATACTTATAAATAAAAATATTTTTATTATCTTATAGACAGCTATTGAGGTAGTGTTTATAAAAATGATTTTTTATGATTTAGAATAATGTATATATTAATGACAAAAAAAATATCAATAATTTATAATAAAATGTTGTGACAAATATAATATATGGCTTATTCTCGACTTATATTAATAGCGAGTTTGTTTGCACTAGAATTTTGAAGCTTATTATATTTTTTATATTTTACTTTTTCATATAGAAACATATAATATATCACTAAAAACTACAATCAATTACTGATAAATAAGTTTATGATTGATTGCACAAAATGTTAGACCAATCCATCATTTTATCACTCAATTGAATTGATTTGCTCTTAGGGTTCACACAGACTTAATACAGTACTCTCTCTCTCTCTCTCTCTCTCTCTCTCTCTACCAATAAAAAATGTATATAATTAAGTAAATGTACATTAAAATTATATTACAAATTTTATTTAAATATAATTTTAGCAATTAATTAATCAAAAAATACAATAATTTTATTATTATAAGAATTTAATAGAAAGTTCCTTGTATATTTATAATACATACAAAACTTAATACAGTAACTTATAACAGTTAACTATTTTCAATATTCATATTATGGTAATTATGAAAATGGCTTT